>CM069903.1:174982220-175129220 GCA_036172215.1 Camellia granthamiana | reverse complement strand
TTCTAAAGGCTTGTTCTTGTTGTTCTTGACTTGATTGGAGCTCAAGGAGGCAACAAGGTCATCACTTGTGAAGGTGGTCTACAAGGGTAACAATCTTCCCCTTTTTACCCAACTTTTGCTTTGTATTTTTTCCTTTCTTAGAACTATTTTTGTGCTTAGTGTTTAATACAAAAAAGTTCTGTTTTTAAGCCCTCTTGATAGTTTGTTAAGAGTGTTTTGTGCTTTGGGGAAGTTTGACCCCTCTTAGGCCTTGTAAGGCCCTTGTTTTGTGCTATTTTGTGGGAGCTCCGGGACTTTGGTGTTTGGGTCTCTTCACCACTGAAATCTTGAGGGATTTCAGTGGTGAAGATGATGCTTTGAAGTCCCAAGAAGGAGAGGGCCACCCCCCTCTCCTTGTTGTCCTTGAAAAGGACTCATTTTGGCCTCTTGAGGGAGCATCATGTTTGAGTGTCTATTGATCATGCCATGGCTGTATTTCATGCTTATATTGCCATAATATAACATTGTATTAAGTTGATTTTGGTACACCATGCATGCCTTGCATACCTACCATGTAATGCCTTGTTGTTGCCTTAACATGCCTTAGGTTGTAAGCCCTTGTTTTAGCATGTTTTAGGCTTAGCTTCATGAAGCTTTTATGTTTATATTGCCATGTTTAAGGTCTGTCCTAGGTTGTTTGGGTCGATCTTAGCATGCATTATATAGCCTCTTTGCATTTTTGGTTTGTTGGCCTTAAGTGTGTGAATGTGTTGCATGCATTACTTGCTTTGATTTAGTGGATTGGGGTCATTTTCCATGTTATTTCAGTCCTTTTAACATGCTTGCATGCTTGCCTTGCATGCCTCTTTAATGCCTTATGAGCTTGTGTTGTATGCTCCTTGAAAGTGCATTTGTGCATGCTTTTGAATTCAAGCCATTTAGATGCCATCTAGGTGGTCTTTTGGGCCTGGTTTTATGTGCTAAAACTCTGTTTTGATCATTTAAGTCTTGCCATGTGTGATTACATTAAGTGTGGTTCAATGCCCCTTTGGTGAGCCTTGGGTCTTGGACCATTTGCATGCTATTGTTTTGTTTGAGTTGGTTTGGCACCTCTCATAACGTGTTTTCAGAGCTTGTGTTGCATGCTAATTGTCTATTGTTTGGTCTCTTTAAGTGTGCTTAAGAGTTACCTTTATATGCCCAAGTGTTGGATCATGTGTGCATGCATGTGTGTGTGCATCTTGGCCTTCATTTCTATGGAATTTGGCCACTGATTTTAGGCCTAATTAGAGTTGCCTAAGTCATGTTTAAGTCCATCCCCTTGTTTGTTGCATGTGCTCCTTGAGTGTTGTAACATAATAGTAAGTTGTTGCATGTTAGAACTTGCATGATTGAATGAGGTCACATGCTTGTTTGCATGCTTGAAAATCCACATTGCATCTTGCATGCTTGTTGGTTGACATTAGTGTTTCATGCCTTGCATGCTTGCTAGCTTGCATACTTGTTTGAATTGCCATGTTGCATGCCTAGTTAACATGCTTAGGGTTGCATTGCATTGGCATGCATGCTCTACCTCTTGACCAAGTCATGATGGAGGTAGATGCCCCTTGATTTGATTGTGTGCATTGCATTTCATTTGACATGAAAGTGCATGCTTAATTCTTTGGGCCATCATGCATGGAAATGCGTGATTGGTGGTCCGAGAATCGAGGCACATGCCCCTTTGAGTCACAAACATGATAGGGGGTGTGATGGATGCATACATTGCTTGAATTGTATTGCCATGCTATGCCTTGTCCTCTGCTGCTGTGAGTTGCAGGTTCTGCAGGCATTTTTGGCCGACCGGCAATATATAGTGCCGACCGGCTGTCCATCAGTGGCCGATAGCTTCATTTCCAGCCGATGACCAAATGCTGCAGCCGGTGGTGATCCTACTTAGCCGGTGGTGTTCCCCCAATGTCCAGAGAGGCATTCCTGAGGCTTTTGCAGTCTTCAGAGGGGCAGAGCAGGGAAAACAGAGGCAGTATATGCATGGCAGTGCGCTTTCGAGCGGAATCCGAACGCGCATGCATTGAGCCCTCGCCTCGAGGCGGTTTACTGTTTTTCTTAAGTTTAGTTAACTTGTTAGTTAATTAGGCAATTTGTAATAATTAATTAGTCTGCGTAGTTAATTAATTTGTATTATTATTTTGGTCCCTCCGAGTGAGGGCAAATTTGTAATAAGTGTGTGTGGGTGTGTGTATGTCTTCCAACCCCACGTTTTTCTTCCCTTTTATTTACCTGCTTATGGTGGTAGGTTAGGGCATGTTTAACTTAGCATACAGTATGATAGCATGCGTGCATCATTCATTAGTATTACCTGCGCCGGGCTCGGCACATCATGCTAACTGCATTAGTATTTTAAATCTAACTTGAATACGTGCATCAAATGAGTGCATTTCACATGTCATGATTAGGATAGCCGAGCCTGCCAAGATGACATTTTGTATGCGTTGCATTAGCACTTAACATGGATTAGGATCATGCATGTTTGCTAATCAGTTTATTGTTTTTGGCACGGAGTACGATGTAAGTGTTTTTTTTATTTATTTTATGCTTTAGCATATCGCATGCGTGTGAATGTTAACATGACAGTATGCTTGCCATGCGGCTAAATGCTTACGTGCTATAAACTGTTTGAATGCCTGTGGCTGAAGGTTGGATTGTTTGAGTTGGGATAGCTCGTTGAAATCCGTGTTTTAGCCTACTTGCGAGTAGCAAATTCCAAAACATTTTCAAAATAAACGGATATGCAATGCTTATTTCCAAATTAGGCGATCTAGTCTATACTTTTGTGTTGCGTGCATCACATAGTAATTCTAGCTAATTAATCGGAATAAGAACACATAACGTTTTCAAAAACGGATATCATGGTTAGTAGAGGCCGATCTTCGGATCGGGTGAGAGGGGGTGCTCATAGCTGACCTTCCCCAATCGTACCCAAGTTCCCAAGCCGAGGCAACTTTTGTGATGACGGACACGTGGCCTTTGGCACCGAGTCAGGGTTTCCTAAATTCCCCCATAAAAAATATTTAGGTGGCGACTCTGTATCTGGCAAAGCAGTCCATGTTTGGCACTCCTTTCAAAATCTGTTTTTCTCAAAACGATTTGCCGGATTTGGACTCTTTGGTTCAAGATTAAGAACCGTGACAATTTGAGTCCGAACTGTAGTGAACCCAATACGAACAGAACGGGACTCACCCTCCCGGGGTGTTCGGGGACGTCTACATACGGGCTTATTTTGTATAGAGTTAGTACTCTTCTCTTTGTAACCAAGTGTTGACTTGGAAAGCTGTAAGCCTTTAGGGCATTTGCTTTCGTTGTTAACATGTAATACTGATGTAAGAATTACTTTGATGAATAAAAAGGTGTTGATTTCTCTATATCTTTGCATGTCTAAAATGATGGGTTTTATGTATTATTTTGAGGGCGTTACAGGGGGTGCTCATTTCAGGACCTTCTCCTCTCGTACCCAAGTTCCCGAGCCGAGGCAACTTTGGTAATGACGGACACGTGGCCTTTGGCACAAGTCAGGGTTTCCTAAATTTCCCAAAACAAAATATTTAGGTGGGGACTCTGAAATCTGGCAAAGCAGTCCATGTTTGGCGCTTTTTGATTAAAATCGATTTTCCAAAACAATTTTCCGGATTTGGACTCTTTGGTAATTTATCAGTCTTACATTGCACTTTGTGAGATTTGATTCAGAACCGTGACAGGAGTCCGAATTGTAGGACCAATTCGAGCTCTTTGAAAGGGGGGTGCAAAAAAGTCAAGCTACAACCAGATTCCGTTCCATAAGTCCAAAGTAATTAACAACAGCATTATAACTGCAACCATCAACTAGTATAAGATCCTTACTAGGAAAAAGAATATCATCTCGAGCCCCAATGCAAGCATTTCTCAAAGGATTGGAAGGTGGTAGAGATTCAAGATCAAAATTAACCTTTGGCAAGAAAAAATGGAAAAAAAAAGAAAAGAAAAGTGCTAGCATCACAATTCCTATCCACTTTGTTTTGACAATCAACATAACCAAAAAAAGCAAATAATGCCCCTTCAAAGCAAAGTACTCATACGATCATACCCATTTGATTCGCATACAATAGGATCCATTTCAACGGTGAAAACACCATGTCCATTGTTCCCTCATTTCCTTTGTGTATAAACCTGATGAATGATTTTCCCCTTGTTCTTGGTCAGAAGCATTGTTGAATAAAACCACTGTATCAAAGTTGGACTCTTGCAATGCTGAGATCGAGTTTTTATTGCAATCGTCGTCATCCAAAGACTCATTTAAGAAGTCATCAGATTCACCATAATCCCAAATTTTGCCAATGCTTGACAACCACTAAAATATCCTTCGTCAAAGTCTTTCATATGAATTGATTGAATACCCCCCGCCATCATCACAAAAAATCCTCTTGATCGAGATCATCCTTCAAAAAGCCTTCATGCATAGCCGTCACCATCTCTTCGCAACTTTTCACCAACCAAATCACCAAGCTCGAGCCATCTTTCCTGTTCTTGAAGCAATTGAAGATTTCCTATTGGAGAAACACCATCAAGAAGTCTCACTTCTGATTGATCACCCCTTATTGATCGAATAAAAAAGGACCATTAATAACCTTTATAACTTATTGGAAACGTTACTCCACGTTATCAATAGCTTAAAAGGTTAAAGCTTGCACGCTTGGATGATGTCTTCACAAATATATTTATTTCTATTTAATTAATGTAGCATTCCTCTCCCCCCACCCCCAAGCCAGTAGTTTTCTTTCCATTCAAGTTGTTTTGTTTATAACAAAATTACAAATTACTAACATTATTAGCTCCAATTGGAGCTGATAATGTTAGAAATGAATAGACTAAGATAATTTGGAAATGTACAACTAAGATTGGTTGAGGCAACAATAAAGAAGTGAAATAGGATTACTGCTAGTGAAAATGCTAAGGGAAGGGGAAGACCTAGATTGACACGTGATACAATGGTGAAGAAGGATATGAATTTACTTAAGCATATGGCCTTGCAAAACATAATGGAGGAAAATGATGCGTAGCCGACCCCCATTGATTGGGACACAAGGTAAGGTTTGGTTTGGTTTGGTTAAGTACCAAATAAGTTTCACCCTAACTCCGGATACAACATTCCCAAACATTATGAATCAATAATAATTGGCCTACATTTTTCAGCATGCATTCTCTATTGGATTAGTAGAAAACCACCTAACAAGTTAGCATTAATCACAGCTTTATAAATTGCAATTCATGTCTAGTTTCCAAACCTAATCATTTCAGCCCACCATAGATTTCTCATTTTTACTTTCTCCCTTCTTGATATTACACACTGTTGTATCCATTCATCAAATTTACACCATGTCGTCTCCTCTTTGTTTCCTTATCTTTTTTTTGAAAGTAAACTTATTTAATCACAACCCAAATAGTGCACTACATGTTTTCTAAACCTTGAGATCCAACTTTCACCAGTCTTAATCCTAAGATTCTTTTCAGAATTGAAATTTATGCAAGCTGCTTTTTTGATAAGTAATAGTAACTATAATTACAAAGCAAAAGCAGTATACATTGTACAAGAACTCAAAGCAAACAAGTTTATTAACTACATTGCCTCCTAAGAAAATCAAAAATAAAATGAATCCAATAAATACAATAAATTGGAAGGCCTACAACAATCTAATGACATCCCAAAAAAATAGTGATCAGGCATGATGATGTAGTTAATGATGGCGGAACGGGTCGGACTGATCCACGCTCCTCAAGCCTATGTCCGAATGACCAAGCCTACCTGAAGACCTGCACAAAAGTTCAACGGGGAACAGGGAGTCCCCCAGCGAACCCTCTGACGAGCAAGTTAGAGAGAGAAGTGGAATACAGAGATAGAATAATGATAGAAAAAGCTTAACCTTCTTATTGTCTTTAACGTTTGCTTATATCCTTTGGTAATCATTTCGTTGTCCTTTCCGACCTGTCGCCTTGGCCAAAAGTCTATGCTGTAGCTTACCTTGTCCAGGGTGAGGGCGTGCTCTCCCGACGGAGAGGTGTTGTCGTAATAAATGCTGTGAGGGGCTGCATTAATGGCGATATGCAGTGGCAATAACTTTGCAGATCTTTATCTGCTGATGTGGCTTGCCCTTTACCTGCCACGTGTCTGAATATCATTGGTCCTTCAAGTCATGTTGACTTCCAGCTGCGCTGGGCCTTATCAGTTGGGTTATGTGTTGGGCCCTAAGTGGTGGGCTTGGGTTGTTCATAGTGGATTATGGCCTTTATGGGCCTATCCACGTCAGTAGTCCCCTATTCCCAAGTGCAGCTTTAGTCCAACGAAGAGAATAATGAGGAAGATGGGGGTTAAAGGTCGAGGGGAAGGAACGACCGACCAGAAGTGGCCGAGTGGAGGGACTGACCGTGAGGAGAGCTGACTGCGAAGGGTAACCTAGTGGAGGGACCGACCATGAGGAGGGCCGACCGCAAAGGGTAACCGAGTAGAGGGACCGACCATGAGGAGGGCCGACCGCAAAGGGTAACCGAGTGGAGGAACTGACCATGAGGAGGGCCGACCACAAAGGGTAACCGAGTAGAGGGGCCGACCATGAGGAGGGCCGACCGCGAAGGGTGAGGTAGCGGGGTGCGGCGCTCGAGAGGCGGTGGGTCACGTGAGGACTTGAAGTGGAAAAGACAGGGTAGGGAAAGGGGTTAGTAAATCATGGTCGCACACATGGCAGCATCTCGTGGTGGGGGAGGTTAGGCGTTGGGCCAGAAGTGAAACGATAGGTCATAAAGGGTGTTGAAAAGACATTTTTGGCGGATGGTTAAAAATTTTTCAAACTGGCAAAAATTAATTGTGACCCCTGGAATACAGGCAAGTCTTGGGCCTTTGGTATTATACGTTTTACATACCTTTTTTCGAGAAATCAGAACACTCCAAGTATAGACGCCTTCGTTGCAAGTGATACACCCTTGCGACATTTTTTGAATTTCCTTGCGCCCGTATCCGAAGCTATTCGTACACACACCACAGAAATGGCCCAAGAAGAAACTGCAAACGCCAGGGTTGATCCATTGGGGGACGACGACGCGGTGGATTTGGCAGAGCAATATAGGACGGAGAGGCGAGTGAGGAGTGGGGAGGAGCCGTCGGGGCGACCTCGTTTGTCCACAATGATGGCAGTGCCGACGCCAATCAGCCAGGTGGAGCCAGATCACTGGCATACAAAGGCCGATAAGTCGACTATCACCGCAAGGAAGTTGGTGAGTATACACGAGAGGTACCAAATTCCCGCCGAAATAGAGTTGAAGCTGCCGTCCACGAAGGAGAGGCCATCCAACGCCCGACCGGGGGAGTTTGCCCTCTACAAGGAGGCGTTGAAGGGAGGGTTGAGGTTGCCGATTCCGGAGGTAGTAGTTGGTGTCCTAAACCGGTTGGAAGTGGCGTCGGGTCAATTGATGCCCAATGCGTGGAAGATTGTACTAGCTTGCGTGAGCGCGTGGCCAAAGGCGAACGAGGGGGCGGCCATGATAGTGGACGATTTTTTTGTGTGCTACAAGGCGTCGGGGCAGCAAGAGACTTGGGTCACTTTGCAGGCGGCGGCAGGGAAGGGGTTGGTAGCAGGGTTGCCGTCGTCGATAAAGGGGTGGAGGCTGCGGTGGTTTTATGTGTCCGCCAACGAAGGGGTTGGAGTGCGCACAGTTTGGAAAGTGCCCACCAAGTCTGTGGAGCCAAAACTAGGGCCAGCAGCAGAGGCGAGAGTGAAGAGGGTGAAAGAATGAAGGGAGAAGGAGCGTGCCCGATGGGATAAGCTTGTTCAGCTGTCAGCCTTGTTTGCGGTAGGGTTGGGCCCCCAGCCGATCGGTGGAGACCTGGGACCAACAGAGTTAGAGGCGAGAAGAAAAGCGCAAGAGGCTAAGGATATGACCATCCTCGCCAAAGCTAGTAAGTTCAAAGAGTCCCAGGCAGACCGACCGCCGAAGTCGATCGCGAGGGAGAGGATCTGACACCGCCCCAAACCCCTAGGGGAAAAGGACTTAGGTGGATTTGTGCCATGACCACCCCAGTTGATCCTTTGAAGGAGAGAGCCTACGAGGAGATGAAGGGTGTGGTAAAAAAGAAGAGGAGGTTGAGGAGGAGTGAAGGGGAGCTTACTTTGAAGAGGAGAAAGGAGGCGATGACAGAGCAGATTCCCTTGGCGAGGGAGGCAGAGGGGACCCCTGAACTAGGGTTGGAGGAGGAGGCCAAAGAGGGAGAGGGTGGGGCGACTGGTCTTGGTGAGCAAATACAGAGTGAGAGGGTCGGCGCTGAGCCAAGGGTGGAGCCAAGGGAGGAGCCACAACCGCAGGAGGGTCTGGCACCCCAAAGAGAGGGAGAGAGGCCTGTGTTGAAGATCGCTTTCTACCACGTCCCTACGATGTCTGGGCGGGTGGAAGGGGAAGGGAAAGAGGCCTGGATGGCTACAGACCGACTCTTGGGGGTGGTGGAAGACGCAGCCGTCTGCTCGGTGGCTAGTTATACTGAGGCTAAGCTGATGAAGGGGTTGTGCTCAGCCTAGATGGAGGCGGCTGCTTTAGCAGGAGCCCTGTTGAATAAGGCAGCGGTGGCGAAGGGCGAATGGAGGAGGGAGAGGGAAAAGTTGGGGCAGGTGGAGGCCCAACTTGAAAGTTTCAAGAGGGAGAGCGTGGGTTGAAGAAGGGTTGCGCGGAGTACGTGTGCCAGGGAGTTGGAGGAGGCGAAGAAAGCAAAGAAAATGGAAGTATTGGCGATCGTGTAGGGCAATGTTGCCGACCATGCCCATGCTGAGCTGCTTGCGGTCAAGTTGGAGCTAGAGGACGAATGCCGCAAGGTAGTGTCTCTCGAGTTCCAGCTGGCTGGCGAGCAGAAGAAGCTGGGGGATGCTCAAAATGCCTACACAGTCGCCATCGAGCGGTTTGAAGAAGCTATGATCAACAATGAGGAACTGCGCGCCCAGCAGATCAAAGAGAAGGATGAAGTAGACGTGAAGATTGTTGGGCTGCAGAAGGAGCTGGAGGATGAGCGTGGTAGGGCAATGGAGGAGAAGGCAAGATTGCAGAAGGAGTTGGAGGAAGAAAAAACCAAGGCAGCCTCTGAAAGGGCAGCATACCCCGATCTGTGCGTTGCAGCAGTAGAGCAATTCAAGGGGTCTGTTGATTTTCAGATGGCAGTCGATGCCGCGGTCGCCAGCAACTTGGCAAGGGAGGTGTCTGGGGCGGCGGGCCCGTCGGGAACGACCGCTGGGGGCAGGACTGAAGCAGAAGTTATTGAGAGCTTCCAGCGGTCGGACTTCTACAAACATGAAATGGCTGAGTTCTGGGACTGTGGCTGGAAGATGTTCAAGCGGAAGGTAGAAGAACTGTTCCCAGACTTGGACCTTAGCGGTGTAAGGATCGATGAAGGCGACGTGGCCCAGACCCCCCTAGATGAGGGCGTTGAAGAAGAAGACCTTGTGTCAAGTAAGGAAGAGTGACTGGTGTGAACAACACTTGTACTTAGGGTTTGGGGTATTTACTGTGTTTTGGGTTGTACAAATTTTTTTTTTTTGAATTGCTGTAATGAACTGATGTACAAATTTGTGAATAAATAAAATTTGAGTTGTGTTTTTATTCCATTGTTTTTGCTTATGAATAAATAAATGAGAATGGTGACTTGTGTATAAGGCTTGTGTGAGGGAAACTCAACGCAAAAGCCAAGGTTGAAATGTAAGAAAACCTGAATGCAGAGTAAAGTTAAGAAACACTCAATGCGAAGTGAAGTTGAACTTGTAATAGAAACTCCATGCAGAGTGAAGTTGAAAATGTAATAAAATTATAAGTTTGTGTTTGCCACACTGCTGTCTTTATTTTGGTGAGTCTGAAGTGAATGAGGGTGGTTTATTTAAGTTAGGCTTGATTTGTAAGGAAAGAGTAAGAAAATAATCTGACTTATAAAGGAAACATGGAAGGAGGTCAAAGATGTGGAGTTTCAAATTATGCCAAAAAATGGAGTTGTAAATCATGTTGCAAGGGTGTTGGTAAATAAAAGATGAGTTTGGAATTTGACTAAGTGAAGAGTGGTGTAAAAGCATGGACCTGGAATTTTGACTAAGTGTGTCTACTAATGCCACAAGCACGAAGTTTGCATGAATGGCTTTGACTGAGTTCTGCATGCGTGCTCAGTTAGGGTTAAGCTATGATTAACTGACTCTGCAAGTAATTCAATAGCTTGAAGTAACTCAGTCTGGCTGAGGCTGTGTAGGCTCGGTCTGGCCGAGGCTTTTACTCTCAGTCTGGCTGAGACTTGTGATGCTCGGTCTGGTTGAGGCTGGTCGTGCTTAGTCTGGCCGAGGCTTGTCATGCTCAATCTGGCTGAGGCTTGTCATGCTCGGTCTGGCTGAGGCTTTGTATGCTCAGTCTGGCCGAGGCTTTTATGCTCAGTCTGGCTGAGGCTCTGTATGCTCGGTCTGGCCGAGGCTTTTATGCTCAGTCTGGCTGAGGCTGCAATCAAAGCGTTATTTGAAAGATCACACATATATTTGGAATATAAGCTTGTCGTCATTAAAGTGTAGCCCATTTGATCAGAAATTTACATCATAGGAGAGAAGAATGAGAGCAATGAAGTGTACAATTTGTCAAAAGGAAATACAACAAAAAGACAATATAAAAATACAACTTTTATTGAAAATAACGCTTCAAATGCTCAGCATTCCACGGATGGGGGAGGTCTCGACCTTCCATGTCCTGAAGTCGGTAAGTGCCCTGACGTGGTCTGGCTTTTACAACGTAAGGTCCTTCCCACTTGGCTGCCAGTTTGCCCTCAGTCGGATTTTTGGTGGCAAGAGTTACTTCTCGCACAACAAGGTCCCCCACAGTGAATTCCCTCGGTCTAACTTTGCGGTTGTAGTGTGTTCTCATTTTCTATTGGTATGAGGCCCGTCTGACAGCGGTGGTTTCTCGGAGCTCTTCAATTAGGTCTAGGTCTGCCCGACGCAGCTCTTCGGTCAGTTCTGGATTCGGATGTAGAACCCTTGGGGTAGAAAGACCGACTTCCACTGGGATGACCGCCTCAGCGCCGTATGTTAAACGAAAAGGGGTCTCCCCAGTGGGAGTTCGAGCGGTAGTGCGGTAGGCCCAGAGTACATTCAGTAGTTCCTCAGCCCAGAGTCCCTTAGCAGCTTCCAACTTGGTTTTGATGATCTTCAGGAGAGAACGGTTGGTGACCTCAACTTGGCCATTGGCTTGGGGATGGCCTGGGGAGGAGAAACATGGCTAGATTTGAAGCTCTTCACAGAACTTCCGGAACTTGGCGTTGTCAAATTGTTTACCGTTGTCGGAGACGATGGCTTGAAGAATGCCAAATCTACAGACAATCGACTGCCAGATAAATCGAGTCATGTTCCGTTCGGTAATTGTGGCAAGGGGTTCTGCTTCCACCCATTTGGTGAAGTAATCGATGGTGACAATGGCGAATTTGGTTTGGCCTCGGCCAGTGAGTAGTGGGCCGACCAGGTCGATTCCCCATTTGGCGAATGGGTAGGGACTGCAAAGTGTGATCAATTCTGTAGGAGGAGCGTGGGGGATGTTGGCAAAACGTTGGCACTTATCACATTTGAGCACGAAGTCTGTCGCATCCTGGTTGAGAGTAGGCTAGAAATAACCAGTGCGAAGTATTGTATGGGCTAAGGACCTGCCACTGGAATGATTGCCACATACACACTCATGGATTTCTCTCATCACGTAGGTCGCCTGAGTAGGATTGAGGCATCTCAGGTATGGGCGTGAAAAGCCCCTTTTGTACAAGAGACGATCGACAAGAATGTAGTTGGATGACCAGGCCCTGACTTTGGCGGCCTGATGTTTGTCGTCTGGAAGTCCCCCTGTTGTTAGATACAGGAAGATGTCTGCCGCCCAAGGGATGGGTTCATTTTGGAGGAACTAGACTTCTTCCTGGTTGGGGGAAATGACAGGGTAGGCTAGGTAGTCGAGGCGGACACCATGGCTGAGGTTGGACTGGTTTGTAGAAGCCAACTGATCCATCTCATCCGCCTTAGAGTTTTCCGCCCGAGGGATGTGCTTGATGTGGAAGGTATTGAAGAGGCAAACAAGGGGGAGTGCGATATCCCTGTAAGCCTGCATTGTGTCCTCCTTGGCATCGAATTCCCCCGTAATTTGTCCGACAATGAGTTGGGAGTCGCTAAACACCTGGATGTTGGTTTTTCCAGCCAACCTCTAAATTGGTTATTCCAGCCAACCTAGAGTAAAGTGTTTGGTTATTCTGACCAAACGTCTTGCAGCCTAGATCCTTATCCTGGGCTTAGGAAGGGTGTTGGTTTTTCCAGCCAAACTAGAGTAAAGTGTTTGGTTATTCCTACCAAACGTCCTGTAGCCTGGATCCTTATTCTGGGCTTAGAAAGGGTGTTGATTTTTCCAACCAATCTCTAGATTGGTTTTTCCAGCCAACCTAAAGTAAAGTGTTTGGTTATTCCGACCAAACGTCCTGCAGCCTAGATCCTCATCCTGGGCTTAGGAAGGTTTGCAGTTGGTTATTCCGGCCAACTATGTTTTTAATGCCCCTAACTCACCTAACTCACTAAAACAAACTTTTACAGAAGGAAACTTCTATACTGAAAAGAAAACTACTTGTTTTATTGAGAAAGGAAAAAATTACACATATTTAAAAGAAAAAAGCTAAAAATAAAATAACTTGAGATTGACAGTATTCCATGGCCTGGGAATTGCCTTGCCGTCCTCATCTTCTAAGTGGTATGCCCCTTTACCTGCTAACCCAACCACTTTGTAAGGTCTTTCCCAATTGGGCCCTAACTTGCCATCTCCCGGTACCAAGGTGTTTCCTATCACTTTGCGCAGCACCCAATCTCCGATCTTAAATTGCCTTGGATGCACTGTTTTGTTGTATTTCCTGGATAACTCTTGTTGGTACGAGGCAACGTGAACCAATGCTCTGTCTCTTCTTTCCTCTGCAAGGTCGAGCTCCAATGCTATGGCTTCGCCATTCAAGTTTGGATCAAAATTCTCGCTTCGAATTGTGGGGAGGCCAACTTCTAGTGGGATTACTGCTTCCATACCATAGGCTAAGGAGAATGGAGTTTCTCCTGTTGACCGCCGAGGTGTAGTGCGGTAAGCCCATAAAACATGAGGGAGCTCTTCTGCCCATTTGCCTTTGGATTTCTCTAACATTTTCTTCAATCCATCCAAGACTACCTTGTTTGATGCTTATGCCTGACCATTTGCTTGGGGATATGCCGGTGTAGAATTGTAGAACTCTATTTTGTACTCTTCACAAAAGCTTCTAAAGATTCTGCCATCAAACTGAGTGCCGTTGTCCGATATTAGGGCTTTTGGTATGCCAAACCGAGTGATGATATTCTGCCAGACGAACTTCTTTACGTCTTTTTCCTTGATTGATGCCAATGCTTCTGCCTCCACCCACTTTGTGAAGTAGTCAGTTGCTACAAGAAAGAATTTCCTGTTGCCTGGTGCTGTTGGAAGTGGTCCTACTATGTCCAACCCCCACATTGCGAAGGGCCATGGGCTAGTTAGAGGTAGAAGTTCTCTGGCAGGTTGGTGTATTTGGTGTGCGAACTTCTGACACTTCTCGTACTTTTTGACATACTTTTCTGAATCTGCTTGCATATATGGCCACCAATATCATTCCGAAATTGCTCTGTATGCTAGTGATCTTCCTCCTTGATGGCTTCCGCATATGCCCTCGTATATTTCGAACAATAATGCTTCAACTTTGCTGGGATGAACACACTTTAGGTAGGGTCCTAAGAACGATTTCTTGTACAATGCCAAAGATGGGGAGAGCCAAAATCGCTGCGACTTCGCTCTTATTCTGTTGGCCTCTTTCTTTTCTTCTGGTAAGGTGCCATCTTTCAGGAACAGTATGATAGGATCCATCCAAGAAGGGCCTAGCTCGGCGCAGCATACCTCTTCTGCTTTGGGGTCTTCAATGCTTGGTCTGGGTAGGTAGTCGATCAGCAATGGATGAGGGATGGAAGTATCTGCCATTGAAGCAAAGCCTGCTAATTCATCTGCTCTGATGTTTTTTTCCCTGCCCATCTGTTCTATTTGCACCACATCAAATTTCTTGATTTCTGCTCTGACTAACTCTTGGTACTTAGCCATCCTGTCGTTCTTTGCTTCGTAGTCACTTGAAATTTGGTTTACCACCAGTTGTGAGTCGCTGTAAACCATTAGTTCGGTGGCCTTCATATAGAATGCTGTTTTGAGACCTGCAAGAAGCGCTTCATACTCCGCTTTGTTGTTTGATGCTGGGAAGCCAAGGTTGACTGCTTGCTCCATTACTAGGCCATCTGGAGAGATGATGACTATACCAAGCCCTGCTCCGTGCCGGTTGGATGCTTCATCCACAAAGAGCTTCCACATCTCTCCAACGAACAACTTCCAGCAAGTGGAGGGATCAGATGATGCCTTGGGGTCAAGACCATCGCTGGTGTCTTCTTCAGGGTCCATGCTTGTTGTCTGCCCCTTGTTATCTGATTGTACCAAGTCTTTATTTGTTGGTGAGTCTTGGCTTGGTGTAGTATGGTTTTCTTCTTCCTCCCTTACTTCACTCTGGTCTGCCTTGGGACCTGACTGGGTAACCTGCACCAGGGGTTGCGTTATTCCAACGTCAACTTCCATCCCTAGTTCGGTTGTTTCAGTCAGGTCGACTGGGCAGATATGATGACTTCTTGGTGTGAATTCTGCGACAAAGTCTGCCAAAGCTTGAGCTTTTATCGCGGTTCTGGGTTGGAACTTGATGTCATATTGTCCCAACTCTACTGCCCACTTCAAGATTCGCCCAGAAAAGTTTGCCCTCTCAAAAAGAGCTTTTAATGGGAAGGCTGTGAGGACGACCATGGTGTGGGCGTGAAAGTAGTGTGATAACTTCCTTGAAGCCATCATCAAGGCCAAGGCCAATTTTTCCAGTGGCAAGTACCTTGTTTCGGCTCCCAGTAATGTCTTGCTAACATAAAAGATGGGCAGATGTTGAATTCCTTCTGCACGGACCAACACTGCGCTAGTTGCGTGCTGTGAGACTGCCAGGTACAGGAAGAGTTCTTCTCCAAGTATTGGGGTGACAAGCAGTGGTGGAGAAGACATGTATTCTTTCAGGCTTTCCAGAGCGCGGTCACATTCTTCGTCCCACTCAAACTTGGCTTTTAATGCTTGAAAAAATGGTCGTAGTCTGTCTGACGACCGGCTAATGAATCGGTTGAGTGCAGCTGCCATGCCGGTGAGATGCTGCACTTCTTTTACTGAGTTTGGCCTCTCCAGATCCTGAATTGCCTTGATTCGAGAGGGGTCTGCTTCGATACCCTGGTTGGTCACCAGGAAGCCCAGGAATTTGCCAGATCCTACTCCGAACGCACACTTAGAAGCGTTGAGGCGCAACTTGTGCTTCTTCAGGATCTCAAACATCTCACCTAGGTCCTTGAGATGGTCATTCTCATCCTTGCTCTTGAACACCATGTCGTCGATGTAAGCCTCCATTGTTCTGCCTAGCAACGACTCAAACATCTTGGTGACCATTCTCTGGAATGTTGCCCTTGCGTCCTTTAGGCCAAAGGGCATGACCTTGTAGCAATACAGTCCTCTTGGAGTTGTAAAGAACGTGACCTCCTAGTCTAGTTCGTACATGGCGATCTGATGGTAGCCTCTGTATGCATCAAGAAAGCTAAGTCGGTTGTGCTCCGCCGTTAGGTCTACCAGTTGATCTATCCATGGTAGGGGGAAGCTGTCCTTTGGGCATGCTTTGTTGACTGTCTTATAGTCGACGCAGACACGCCATTTGCCATTCTTCTTTGGCACCACGACTATGTTGGAAATCCATCTGGGGTAGTGCATCTCTCTAATAGCTCCTGCCTCCAGCAGGTTTCCCATTTCTTTCGCCACTATCTCGGCGTGGTGGAGTGCCGATCTGCGAGTGCGCTGAATGATTGGTCTGGCGGATGGGTGGACATTGAGTTGGTGACAGATGAAGTTTGGATCAATGCCTGGCATGTCGTAGGATGTCTAGGCAAACACTTCGATGTTAGAGGTCAAGAATTCCAAGACCTCTAATCTCTCAGTGCTGGACAACGACGAACCGAGCAAAAAGAACTTATCCAGGTTCTTTTCATTTATTCTTACCTCCACCAAGTCTTCCACCGCTTTTTGATCAGCTGCTTTGCCGACATCTGCGAATAGTTCATTGTTCTCAGGTTCTTCCACCGAATGAACATATCCCTTGGCAGCGCGGCTGCCATTAACCGTAACAAAGCATTGCTTGGACATAATTTGGTCTCCAAAGACCTCTTCAATTACCCCAGCTTCGTTGGGGAATCGCATTACTTGATGGTAGGAAGACGCTACCGATCGCATGGCATACAGCCATGTTCTTCCCAAGATTATGTTGTAAGTGGAAGGGACTTTCAACACCCAGAATTCCACTTGTTTTGTTATGCTTCCTGCTCTGACTGGTAGGATTATTTTGCCGACTAGCTATTCTGGCATTGAGTTGAATCCAATCAGGGGAGATACGGCAGGTGCCAAGTCCTTGTCTTGTAGCTTCAATTGTTTGAATGTTTCGTAATACATTATCTCACATGAACTACCCTGGTCAATCAAAATCCGCTTGACGTCAAAATCCTTGACTTGGAGAGTGACAACCAGGGCATCATTGTGAGGACAATATATCTTTGCCAAGTCTCTATCTGAAAAAGACATGATGTTCGTGGCCTCTGTCTTCCCCTTTTTGATGGTAGGTTGTGAACTTAGTACCTTCCTTAAGTGCTCAGCCTTCTTGATTGACCCTCTGAGCTCGCATACACGCTCAGGTTCGAAGATTCCATGTATCACATTGATTATGCCTTGAGGTGGGGCGTCGATTGGCATCCCATTGGGATTGTTGTGGTCCTGGGGGGCTGGTTGCGTCCCTCCTTCAATGTATTTGTCTAGGTGACCGGCTGCCACTAACTCCTCCAGATGCTGTCTCAATGGCGTGCAATTTTCAGTGCGGTGCCCCTTTTCTTTGTGGAAGGTGCACCGCGATCTTTCGTCATAATCCTTCTGTGCTTCTCCTAGTTTAGCTGGCCATCTGACGAAAGGTTCGTCCCGTATTTCACTTAGAATTCGGTAGATTGGTTTCTTGAATACCGTGGTTATGGCAGTGCGGACTCTCAACCATCTTTTATCCTGGTCTTCTCCGTTGTCTCGCCTGCCTCGTTCGTTTCTGCTCGAACGGTCTACCGTGGTGACCTTCGCTGAGGCCTTTTTCTCTGGTACTGTGGTCGTGCCAGATTTTGTTTTGGCACATGTGTCATCCTCCTCCACCCTGATGTGATGATGCACTCTTTCCATCAAGGCTTCCATGGTGAGGGGCGGTGTCATGGTGATTGAGTCCCTTAGTCTATTCCTGACTGGAAGGCCTCTTTTGTACTGTGTAATGGCGAGATTGGTGGGATAGTCCCCAATCTAGTTAAAGGTCTCCTAGTAGCGACTATTGTAGGATCTTAAGGTCTCCTTGTCGCCCATGTCGATGGAGAGCAGCTGATCGATCTCCACCGAGGTTTTGGTGTTCGTTCTGAACCTTGTTACGAACGCCTCTGCCAATTGCGCCCAGGAGGCTATGCTGCCTTCTGGAAGTTTTTCGAACCAAGTCAAGCCTAGGTCACCAAGGCTGGATGGGAAAATGATGCACATCAAAGCCTCGTTGCGTCGATATACCGCCATAACCTGGCGGAAGTGGCTTAGGTGCATGTAGGGGTCTGTCCTCCCCTCGTACGTGGTGAATTTGGGCTGAAGAAAGCCTGGAGGCAGGGGCGCGTTTTCAATTGCCGGAACGAACGGCGAGGTCTGCAGCCTCGCTAATGCTTTGTCCGTTGGTTCGTAGGCAGGGCGTGGTATTGGCATTCCAACCTCGACGCTTCCATGCGTCCGAGGAGCCAACCGCTGCAAGGTAGAAACTCTGTGTGGGTCGCGAGCCCTAGCATCCTCCTTCCATCGTGCCTTTTCCTCTAGTACGGTTCGTAAGTCGGACGATCTAGGCAACTCCATTTGCCTGGATGATGTCTGGTGCATGCGTGAGGGTTGATAGGTGCTTCCTTCCGTGTATGACCTCTCAAATCTCGTCCTCTTAGACCTGGAGTGACAAGTTCTGGAAGTCCTGGATTGTGTATCACCTGTCCTGAGGCTCCTACTCTCCACTTGAGATGGTTTCGTATGTCCACCACGATCTTCCGAGTGGCGAGGGGGCGTCTTGCTTTTGCGCCCCTCTCCTGTCGCCACTCCTTTTCCCTTTATCTGGCGCTTCATGGACTCCATGTTCGCCGCCATCCGTCGTATCAATTCGTCCTGCTCCTTCACACGGTCCTCCAGAGTTTGAGGATCAATCCTCCGCCTTTGTCTCTCAGGACTTTGTGAACGAGAGTGACGGTGGCTATTAGGCCACCTTCTCCCCCTCGCATCCCTCCTGGGATTTTGTCGCTATGGCTCCAAGTCTGCCATAGGCGGGATAGAAGGTAGACCTTCGCGCCTCGCTCCCCCCTCTGGTGTTTGTCCGTCAATGGTGGATTATGGCAAATCTTTGTTGTGTGCCATTGATTCTAAAGAGGAAAAGCTTGATCAAGAGGTTTTGTTCTTGTTTGAATTTCCCACAGACGGTGCCAATTGTACGGGAAAGAAATAAACCTTCTCGTATAATCCTGTTGATCAAGTCTGCGCTCCTCCGTACGTCGTCGCTTTACTCCCTGAAAACACAAACGTGAGCTAGCCGGCGGGTGTGTGCCGGAAACCTCTCCGATGCCTAAGTCAGCAAAATAGACAAGTAGACAAAAGCTCTGTGTATTCGGAAATCAAAGTTATGTTACCTCTCCATAGGTGATGTTTGTGAGCTTTTGTAGGTTCCGTGTGGCACAATCCTAGTAGGACTCTTACTCCTCCATGTAGAGTCCTCCTAGGATTCTCATTCCTGAAAGATAGTACTTATCCTTCAACACCCCCCTCACTGCTTAAACCAAGTGAGATGGTTTTACCATGGTCGGATTCTAATAGGACCGAGGTAAGCATGGCCGTGCCGAGCCACAGAGTAGACCGAACTATCGTTAATTCGGTTCTTCCTTTCATTGCTCTTACCTCGGCTCTTCCTGCTCAAACCGTGTTAACCATAGTATTGCTCAGACCATGCTAACAATTAGCTAGGTCTGACCGAGCTAGCTGCGCTATGCCGCGACCGGACTAACTCTAAGTGTGGCGACCTAGCGACCGAACTATCCGCAGCGCTCTCCCGGACCGAGATAACAATAGGCACTTCTGGGACCGGTCTAACTTTAAGTCCTTCTGGGACCGGACTAACTTTGAGGCCTTTCTGCTAGGCCCTTCGTATTGTGGCCCATAACGGCTCATTGCCCAACTCGGCCCAATATTCATATAAATTACCCTCTCAGTTTAAATTCACAAAATTAAAAATTTAAGATTTATTTTATTATAAAACTCAAACCCTAGAGTTACTTTTATATTTTATTTTATTTTTTTTGTAATATTTTTTTCTATTATAAAAAATATGGTTGAATCAGATAAATGCAAATGGACTTTTAACAATTAATCACAAGAACATCAATTAATTATCATCAACATGGGTTGACCTACGTATGTATGATGAATTAATTAGTAAGAAAAAGTGAAAGGTAATGCCAGATGCATTCACTTGATGAGAAACACATTCCTTGCATGTTTTAGTGTCGGGTAGATTCTCAATTAAGTCCAAAACCTTTAGGTCATATTTGATTCACAAGACTAATAGTGAAGTATTAATAATCATATTAAATTAGTGTGGTATTCACTATCCAATTGGATTAATATCCATTGGATTAATAATCTTACCCTTGGATTAATTATCCATTGGATTAATAATCCTAAACCAAAATGTTAAAACAAACATAGAATAATTGAGTCCACAGATTAATAATCTCAATCTCATGCTCTAATCCTCCCAATCAAACATGCCCTTACAGTCATTAGATGCGCTAATCAATAGCTATTTCTTCTCAATCCCAAGACCTCACGAGCTCAAAACTCTCATTAATCTATTCTAGTTTTCCAGATGGAATAAGGGTCCCATTATATAAATAAAAAGGATAATACTATATGCATCAATTAGTGTACTAATTAGTATATCAATTGATGATATGACATAATTTAAGATATTTTTTGTATTTGTAGTTTGTATAAGAATAATGCTATATGCACTAATTAGTACACTAACTAATGTACCAATTGATAATGTGGCATAATTAAAGAGGTTTTTCGTATTTGTAATGTGATTAATCAGTTGGGTCAATAATAATGTCATAACTAGCGTTGGTACACTAGTTAGTGCACTAATTGGTGTATGTAGCACCACTGTTTGTATAATGGGTGAGTCAAAAATAATATCATAACTAATTTTTTTTTGGATAAATAAATCATAACTAACTAATGTTAGTATACTAGTTAGTACATTAATTAATACATGTAGCACCATTGAAATAAAAAATAATATTATATATTACTCTATTTTTTTGAATCATCATTGTGGTAGCCGAATAATTGGCAGAGATAAAGGAGGTATATTTCATAAGCTTAACGCTAGCCGGCAGATATCCCGCAAGGATAAGGGGCCGAATAGGATAAATAGGCCGTATAGGGGAGGATCCCTAGAGCCGAATAGTGGAAAAGATAATGATTGAAAAAAGTAGACCCTGGCCCCGAGGATCAGAAGAAACGAGTATAAATATAATGGTAATGGACTAGAAAATGTA
This sequence comes from Camellia granthamiana, assembly GCA_036172215.1. NCBI lineage: Eukaryota > Viridiplantae > Streptophyta > Magnoliopsida > Ericales > Theaceae > Camellia > Camellia granthamiana. Next base: position 175,108,398 of record CM069903.1, on the reverse strand, counting down.
TGTAAGAATCACTTCTAAAAACTTAGTGAACAAGCTTTCTTGAGTAGAAGAACTGACTTGTCCGTCGGAGTGCTAATTCCGGCACCCCCGACCGGAGTATTTGTATCTTTGCAGGTGACTAGCTGAGGATCATTGGCGTCTTCCAGGATCTGAAGAGTATTTCCAAACCACTTCCCCACAATTGGCGCCGTCTGTGGGAATACTCAAATACATCCATGGAAGGCGTGACCGAAGATCCTCCGATAGCCACCGACGAGATCACATAGGGAGACGACCTCACCCCAGCTAATATGCTCGGAAAAGAAACCATCGCGGCACGACGCGCCTTGAACTTCGATTCGCCAACAACTTCAGCGCAAGAAACAATGCAGGCTATCATGGAACAAGCAAAGCAGAACGAACAAAGGCTCGAGAACATGATCGCTGAGAACGAACGACTCCGTCAAGATTTGGCCCTGGAGGTAGCAAAATCTAGAGAGGCCATGCGCCAGGAACCAGAGCGACCTCCGAGGGCAGACGGGCAAAGACCTCGGGCTCGACCAAAGGATACCGATAGCAACTCCAACTCATCATCCATGGAGCTCGACGCAAGGGGACGATCCGAAACCTCCAGCTCCTCCAAAAAGGATCTGCGAACAAGGAACAAGCGCAGGAGAAGCAGCTCAAATGAGGAAGACCAGCACAATCCTTTCGTTCGACGGATCGCAAGGGCGTCCCTGCCCAAGAAATTCAAAGCTCCGTCATTCACTCTTTACGATGGAAAATCAGACCCCACTGATCATATCCATCATTACAAACAGGCCATGACGCTGCACGCAGACAATGAAGTCCTCATGTTGCCGAATATTCCCTAGCAGCCTAGGTCCACTAGCCGTCAGGTGGTATTACAAGTTGGAGCCAGCTTCGATTAAAAGCTTCCGCCAACTGCAAAAATCCTTCAGCGCCAAGTTCATCACTAACGAGGTACAACCGAAACAGGCCGACTCCCTCTGGGCTATGCAGATTCAGTCGGGGAGAGAGGCTCAGAGCGTACTCGGCATGTTATTGGGAGTGCTTCAACCTTGTTGACGACGCTTGCAACGACTCCATGGCCATCACCGCCTTCAAAATGGGCTTACACCCTGACAGTGCTCTGCGCAGCTCCCTAACCAGAAGGCCCCCCAAAACAGTCTGGGCGTTGATGAAGAAAGTTGAAGAATATTGTAAAGTCGAAGATGATGCCCTGAGGATAAAAGCCGGACAAATCTCCAGCAAAACGGCCCTCCCCGAAATTGCTCGACCAATAAGCTCCGTGCCGCCACCGAGCCCTGAGCCTCGGCAACGAACCAAGCGAGACAAAAGGCGGGACTCCCGCCGATCAAGCGATCAGTGCTCCCACCGAACGAACGAACAACTACAAGTCGACAGCAGACACTCAAGGCGAACCGACAAGAAGTATACGGAGTTGACAGAGCCGATCGCGGCAATAATGACCAAAGTCCAGCACCTTCCATTTTTCAAGTGGCCGTCGAAGATGGTGGGGCCTCCTGACACACGGAGAAGGGACAGACGATGCGAGTACCACAAAGATCACGGCCACGAAACCGAGAGCTGTTATGCGCTAAAGGATCACCTGGAGGAACTGGTGCAAGATGGTCGACTGCAGCAATATGTGAGCAAGGGAAGGCTAACCAAAGCATTAGCCTTAAGACAGGATTCACCTCCGCTTGGTGTGATCCACATAATCTACGGTCTGCCGGCATCCCCGACCGTGCATACGATCCGGTCGCACCCGATTCCCCAAAAATGTAACATGTCAACCGGCAGGCCCAGAGAAGCTCCGACAATTAAGTTCGAAGACTCCGACCTCATCGGAATAGTGGCTAGCCACGTCGATCCTTTGGTCGTCAAATTACGCGTACGTCGGTTCAGCGTTGAACGCATTCTCATAGACCCAGGAAGCACCTCGGAAATCTTGTACTACAAAACTTTTGTTGAACTTGGCCTCAACGAGTCAGATCTATCACCGTCGTCTCAGCCACTGTTCGGCTTCAACACAAATCCAGAGTACCCGTTGAGGAAGGTTGTGCTACCCATTCGAGCGGGCTCAAAAACAGTTGACGTGGAATTCTTGGTTGTGAAGCTTCCATCGCCGTATAATGCCATCATGGGGCGCCCCTGGTTGCACGTCATGAAGGCTGTCCCAAGCACCTACCATCAGCTTATGCGCTTCCCAACAGACCGTGGCATTGAAGAGATCCGTGGCTCACCGCAATCTGTGTGAACGTAGACTTTATGAAGATCCATTTACGGACCCGACTTGTGGGATCTGATGCTTGTACTGGTACCACGTTTTAATGAAAATCGATTTTCTTTGTCAAACTCTCCTTCAAGCCTCTTAGGGCCGAATAAGTCTCCAGATTCGGAGCCCCCTTTGGTGCAGGACACCTTAGGGCCGAATAAGTCTCCGGATTCAGAGCCCCCTTTGGTGCACGACACCTTAGGGCCGAATAAGTCTCCGGATTCGGAGCCCCCTTTGGTGCACGACACCTTAGGGCCGAATAAGTCTCCGGATTCGGAGCCCCCTTTGGTGCACGACACCTTAGGGCCGAATAAGTCTCCGGATTCGGAGCCCCCTTTGGTGCACGACACCTTAGGGCCGAATAAGTCTCCGGATTCGGAGCGCCCTTCGTGGATGTCACGATTGGCCCAATTAAGTCTCCGGATTCGGAGCCCCCTTTGGTGCACGACACCTTAGGGCCGAATAAGTCTCCGGATTCGGAGCGCTCTTCGTGGATGTCACGATTGGCCCAATTAAGTCTTCGGATTCGGAGCCCCCTTTGGTGCACGACACCTTAGGGCCGAATAAGTCTCCGGATTCGGAGCGCCCTTCGTGGATGTCACGATTAGCCCAATTAAGTCTCCGGATTCGGAGCCCCCTTTGGTGCACGACACCTTAGGGCCGAATAAGTCTCTGGATTCGGAGCGCCCTTCGTGGATGTCACGATTGGCCCAATTAAGTCTCCGGATTCGGAGCCCCCTTTGGTGCACGACACCTTAAGGACGAACAAGCCTCCGGATTCGGAGCGCCCTTCGTGGATGTCACGATTGGCCCAATTAAGTCTCCGGATTCGGAGCCCCCTTTGGTGCACGACACCTTAGGGCCGAATAAGTCTCCGGATTCGGAGCGCCCTTCATGGATGTCACGATTGGCCCAATTAAGTCTCCGGGTTCGGAGCCCCCTTTGGTGCACGACACCTTAGGGCCGAATAAGTCTCCAGATTCGGAGCCCCCTTTGGTGCACGGCACCTTAGGGCCCATTAAGTCTCCGGATTCGGAGCCCCCTTTGGTGCACGACACCTTAGGGCCGAATAAGTCTCCGGATTCGGAGTGCCCTTCGTGGATGTCACGATTGGCCCAATTAAGTCTCCGGATTCGGAGCCCCCTTTGGTGCACAGCACCTTAGGGCCGAATAAGTCTCCGGATTCGGAGCGCCCTTTGGTGCACGACACCTTAGGGCCGAATAAGTCTCCGGATTCGGAGCGCCTTTCGTGGATGTCACGATTGGCCCAATTAAGTCTCCGGATTTGGAGCCCCCTTTGGTGTATGACACAATAAGTCTCCGGATCCAGGGCCCGTTTTAATCAACTAATTAAGCCGGAATCACTAATACGGTTCACCGGACAAGGCGTGCCTTAGCCGGCCCACGAGTACGACCCATTCCGGTTAAACTCGCATCCCGCCTAAGGCAAGGGCCGATCCCTGAATACAGGAAAAATACACAAAAGTTCCGATAGCAAACTAATAGCAAACTATTAAACCATACGAAATGACGTGCTTAACCATTAAAAGTTGGGATCAGGAACATTCATCCGGCATAGCTAAACAAGATTTTCAGAGTAACACTCAACTATATGAAATAATACTTAAACAAGATTTGCAGAGTAACACTCAACTATATGAAATAATACTTTTTATTTGATTAAAAAGTTGTTACATAGACGCAATCCGCGTTCGAACATTACAATATCTATCTCAACTCTTGTCATTTGAACAACCATCGCGGCTCAAAACGCATCGATCTAACCGCGCCCGCATCGGCATGTCGCCGGGCCTTTGACACCATCGACAATGTCAAGGCCAAGATCCAAGACAAGGAAGGTTAGGGGCAGCGGTCGTTGTGTCTCCTTTCGGGACGATCTGCTTCAACGACTTGGAGGCTGACGTGTTTTCAGTTTCTCCTTTCAGCGGTCCACCTCCCACACCGGAGAATCCTCCGCCGCAAACCATCTGAGCGCCAAGTTCGGTCGGAATTTGAGCTCCTGCAACTATCATCACCATCTGATGGTGAGAACTCTTGATCATGCCACGCAATAGATGCTGGTGAGCGAAATATGTTTGATTGCATAAGGCGCCTGCCGCTTTTATTCTCAGTAATGACCGCGATCTCGAGGCCCAAATCCCGAAGTGATTTTATCAACACTAAACCCCACGAGACAGGCGTCGGTCAACATTCTCCATGACCTAGTTAACCCAACGGTTGGCTAAAACGCGCACAGGCTGCGCAAGGGCAAAAATTATCTAGCCCAATCGGCTAGACATCTGACATTCGAGCCAAGTCTAAAAAACAAATGCCGTAGCCCCTACGATCCCTGGCTCACGGCTTCTTCAAATTTCAACAACACACCGCAATGGCTTTATTCAAAAGTAAACGGCCACTACATGTAGGCCGATCACGCCAACGAATCGGCGCATCGATTTAACATGCTAAGTCCGATTGATGTATTTACATCTATTCAAACATTTATGCAATAAAATTAACCACGCACACGCTGAATGCGGGAGACAATTTGATATTTTCAATAAAGCGTCTTTTATTCAAAAAACCAAGAAATTACATAATTGCGAACGCGACCAGCGTTCGAACCTTACAATAATTAAAGTCATACGGCGTCGCCCTCATCCTCACTCTTCTCAACCTCGAAAGCAGAAAACGAAAAGTCCTGACTGTGGTAGAGAGGTGACGCCGAATCGATGCCTGACAGGCGAAGAGATTCGGCGACTTGAGATGCCTTGATCCAACCATGCCTAAACCCACGATTTTCACATCGACAAACCTCTTCGGCAAGCTTCTCCTTAGTCTTTTGGATTCCGACCAAGCGCCCTTCGTGAAAACCTTTTTCATAAGACCTCCCCTTTGCGGACTCCAGTGCGAACATGCTCGCCGTTTCACGATCGGCAATGGCAGCGCTTATAAGCCGACTGGTAACCCTCTCTTCTACGAGTGGATTCACCTGCCCTGCTGGTTGTACCTGAGCCGCTTTGATCTTTCTCAACTCACGTTCAGCCGCCTCCACGCGAGCCTCCAAACTACGGATATGCTCTTCCTTTTTCTCCATTTCTCAGCGGGCGGCGCGCAATCGCATGCCGACTTCATAAGCCGTATAGAGCCCTTTCACCGCCCCATGAATGCCGTCGCGAAACACTTCGTAGTCCTGATGACCAACCATTGACTGCTGAACTTCCGGAGGAAATATTTGTCGAGCAAACTCGACCGCCACGTCTGGATCTCGAACGATCGAGTCCGCTTCCGTCATGGGCTTATTCTTCACAAATACTGCAAAACTTAACGGGCGCGGATTCGCGTCTGATCTCCTTTCGACTTGGGCGTGTGGCGATCTCCCCTGGGACTGCCTATCCCGTCTGGGCGACCTACTACGACGTCGAGGGGATTGACGCCTCTCTCGACCCATAGAACTCTTACTCCCAGCACGCAAGAGTGCACCACGGTGTTCACTTTGATTCATATCACCGCCAAGCTCAGCTAATGTCTTGGCTTCCCCTTTGCTGTTAAAGAAGAGTTTGTTTGACATTCGCACAACAGATTTTCTCTCAGGAGTTTGAATCAGATACCTACCAGACTCTTAAAAGCTGTACCCTTGATCATTTAACACTCGCAGAGGCAGCACGATCGAGGCAAGTTTATTAATCGCGAAACCCAATCGCCTGACGCCGACTAAGTTGACGGCAGGACAAGCTTTTGGCTCAAGTACCCCAGCCGGCTCACAAGTTGATTCAGGCAAGAGCAAATTCATCAATATATTCGGCTCAAGTACCCCAGCCGGCTCACAAGTTGATCCGGGCAAGAGCAGATTCATCAATCTATTCGGCTAAACTACCCCAGCCGGCTCATGAATTGATTCCTCAGAGCCAGAGTTCTTATCATGAACCCCCTGGGGCAAAGGCAGATTCATCAATTTAACGGTCCAAGATCAGTAGGCAGTGAAATTGCAAATGGTGATTTTGATGGGATATGTATTGGGTCTGCGGGAACCCAAATATTGACCAATCTTTTCCTCTCTACCTTCAGTGGTTAGCGACATAAAAAAAAAAAAAAAAAAGAACTGTTGATGAAAACTTCAGATTCAAGTAAGGAAAAAACTAAAGTCTGGACAAACGATATTGTATGTACAGTTTGTTTAGAAGAGTTCTAGATAAAATCATTCGTGCCACAGTAAAATCATCCGGCTCACGAGTTGACTGGCAAGAGCAGATTTATCAATCTATTCAGACCAAGTACCCCAGCCGGCTCACAAATTGATCCCGAGCTAGAATTCTTTTCATGAACCCCCTGGGTCAAGGGCAGATTCACAAATCAGGGTTTCCCCACAATATATGCAATTCCATTTTACCAAATGCATTGACAAACACGGAACTCTTTCATTAAAATTAAACAACAGAACTCTTTCATACAAAGTGTGTGGTGGTAACAAAAATTACAAGGAAAATTACAAGAAAATTTTCATTAATAAATTGCGCGCTGATGCTAACCAATTTATACATGAAAACTACCCTAAACCAACGAAGCACTATCCAAAAGAAGAAAAACAAAAACAAAAAGACGCCTGCTCAGTAAACGGCTCCCAGATCACTCGTCGGTATCGGATTCAAGTGGCTCAACATCCACCTGCTCATAAGGAATTGGCAAATCCAATGTAACCTCAGCGGCAGCAAGGGCTTTGAGCCACCCATGTTTGAACCCGCGATTCTCAAATTTGGACACTTCTTCAACATATTCCGTCAGAGCGGCGCCTCTCCCTGCCTCAAAGGCCTCCGATTCGACTTTCCCGCGGGCCGCCTTAAGCTCCTCTAACTGAGCTTCCGCTTCAGCAAGTGCTTTCTTGGAAAGTTTGAGCAATTCCTCGCTCACATTTGCCCTACCCTCAGCGTCAACACGAAGCTGTTCGGCGACGCGAACCCTCTCTTTCTCCGCTTCGGCTCGCGCGCTCTCCATTTCAGCTCTCATAATTTTGAACTCGGCCCTACTTTTCTGACCCTGCACCTCTGTTTGCAAATGGTCAATTCTCCCGAGAGCATCACGCAGGCGGCGACTTAAGTCGGCGATCCTTCCGATCGTCTGCAAAACAATTCGGTATGATTAGACGCCTTTAACAAACAAGAGCGAAATGAAGGTGACCTACCAGGATTGCCGATTGAGCAGTTAGGGCAACGGCCATAATATCAGGCACGGCACCGAAGGCTTTGTTGTCAGCCGGCAGAGAAATAGAAGCCGCCAGGCTCAGAGCCACGGTTGGATCCTCGATGGCCGAAGCGTCGGATAAAATCGGCATATCCCTGATCTTTGGCTGAATAACGAACGGAGCGACCACGTCCGGTTCTTCAAGCCGAGGCCGTTTGCTACCAGGGCCAGCTTCTGAACTCGCTTCTCTCTCGGCACCACGCTTTTGGCCTTGCTCCGGAATCGGCTGTTCCCCATCGGCCTGTTCTCTAGCCTCCTTTCCCGTGTCGGACACAGCAACCTCAACCGTCCCCTTAGAAACGGGTACGAAGGGCTTGATCAAGCTGGGATCTGATTCGGCGCATTCAGCCTTCTTTCGGGCGGCCATCCGCTCGGCATTTCTTTGACGCGCCATCTGCGTTAGGCTTTCCTTCACCATACCCTCAAAGAAATCGCCGGGTAGATCCCCCAAATTCGCAAAAATATCCCCAGAAGAGAAATCTGCTCGTCCTGAGGCGGATGGCTCGGTGGCCTCAAATGCCGAGCGTACGGCCTCGCCCTCTACAACCCCCTCAGTAGACTCCCCAGCCGGATCGGCAACCACCTCTGCAACCGGCTCGGCGTCTTCCCCCGAATTAGAAGCTACGAGACCGATCTGCCTAAGGTTTTTGAAGCTGGGGAAGATAAGGGCTGAGAGCTGTTGATTGCCGGATGGAATCGGAATATTATCTGCAGCCGAGAAAGTAGGGTAAGTGGGTTCGTACCGAAGGAGAATATGGGCGGCTCTTCCTTGCTTTTGTACGTTTGGGCGACCGAAATATGTGAGTGCAGTCTTGATTTCCCCAAGAACTACGTCGTCAACCGAAGTCAGAATTCTCTTCAACCTATTACCTGCAGATGATAAAAAGCGATTTAGGGAAAAGAGCCGAATAAGAAATGGACCAACAGACATAAGACATTGCGTGGCAACCTAGGTCACCCTTATGTCTGGGAATGGGGTCCAGGCGATCCTCCCCTTCAGCAAACTCCCAATTACCTCGGACGTTGACCGTCACGTCGTCAACCCGCTTACCAGAACTGGCAAGCATAGTCACCAAGTGATGGTCAGTATCTTTGGCCCTGAGAAAATATCGCCCCAGCCGACCGTAGGATTTGGCTAAGGCGTAACAATGCCGAATGGCCGGAATCCCAAGGTTGATCCTAAGGCGTCGATTCAACTCTACAACCCCCATGATGATTCGAAAGAAATTTACATTGGGTTGAGAAGGAATCAAACCCCAATAGCGGAGAACGGCCCTGAGAAGTGGGTGTAGGGGGAAACGAACCCCGCCCTCCGCAATGGATAAAAGAGGGAATACGATCGTGTTTTGATCTTCCCTCTCCATGTCGAGAGCGTTGTCCGTTACAAGGGATAAATGGACGTCGTCAGGAATAGAAAAATGTTGCCGGAAACCGGAGATACGATCCTCAGAAAGGAGGTCTTTCAAATGTTTGGCCATCTTAGCAACGAACTAAATATTCGCCGAAGCTAAAATAGCAAACACAAAATAGGATTACAAAGAAGGGAGAAGGAGACTTACGAAGAGCAGATGAGACAAGGGAAGACGGGAAGAAGTTGCAGAAAACGCGAGTCACGGAGGGATATGCACTGGCGATCCAAAGGCTCAGAAAATCGACGAAATGTGAATTCGAAAGGACCAAAGTTTCAAATCGCAATAAATGCAGAGATATACATGAATAGAGCGGGAAAGCGTAATGATGAGCAAAAAGGCGTGCGCCTCCTGACATATTGGGGCATGCGAAGCCGCCTGACGCTAAACTTCTCAAATTCTGAACCAAACACGCCGATTAACTGCCGTCAACAGGGAGTTCGGGGGGCAATTATGGTAGCCGAATAATTGGCGGAGATAAAGGAGGTATATTTCATAAGCTTGACGCTAGCCGGCAGATATCCCGCAAGGATAAGGGGCCGAATAGGATAAATAGGCCGTATAGGGGAGGATCCCTAGAGCCGAATAGTGGAAAAGATAATGATTGAAAAAAGTAGGCCCTGGCCCCCAGGATCAGAAGAAACGAGTATAAATATAATGGCAATGGACTAGAAAAGGTATGTAAGAATCACTTCTAAAAACTTAGTGAACAAGCTTTCTTGAGTAGAAGAACTGACTTGTCCGTCGGAGTGCTAATTCCGGCACCCCCTGACCGGAGTATTTGTATCTTTGCAGGTGACTAGCTAAGGATCATTGGCGTCTTCCAGGATTTGAAGAGTATTTCCAAACCACTTCCCCAGAATCATAACTAACTTATTATCCAATCTCTTGTCTTGTCTCTCTATTTGATATAAAGACCCTCTTGTTACCATCATACACCCTTGTTAAAATATGAACAGTTTGAATTATTAAAATTGGACTTAAAAGTGGGCTCAATAGACTTGCAAGTAGGAAATGCAAGGAGGGGATCCTGATTCGTTCCACATACCCCAAAAGATGGCTAAAAAGGGAAGAGAAGAGGAACAAACACAACAGAAGAAGAAGAACAACAACAAAATGCGCACGCACCTTCTTTTCTTCTTCTTCTTCTTCTTCTTCTTCTTCTTCTTCTTCTTCTTCCACTGTTACATTGGTCTCTCCCTTGTTTTTGCTGAGAGAGCTCTAACTCTACCACCAAATGATAGTAATGATGTATCATCTCTTCTCTCTATAAAGTCCACTCTCATTGATCCTGCCGATCACCTCTCAGACTGGAAAGTCCCCATTAATGGCTCCGATATCGGTCCATTTCACTGCAATTGGACTGGTGTTTCGTGCAACTCCAATGGCTATGTTGAAAATCTTGATCTTTCCAACATGAATCTCAGTGGCAGAGCATCGGATCGAATACAAGGCCTTCACAGTCTTGCTTATCTCAACATTTGCTGCAATGGGTTATCCTCAGAATTGCCAAACTCACTCTCCAACATCACTTCGTAGAAGAGCATTGATGTCAGTCAGAACAATTTCGTTGGAGGATTTCCAGGGGGCCTTGGCAGGGCTTCAGGATTGAAGTCCGTGAATGCATCGAGCAATAATTTCTCAGGTTTTCTCCCCGAGGATCTTGGCAATGTTACATCACTCGAGAGTATTGATTTTCGTGGGAGTTTCTTCGAAGGTTCAGTTCCTATTTCTTTCAAGAATCTGCAGAATCTCAAGTTTCTTGGACTTTCCGGGAATAATCTGACTGGGAAAATCCCACCAGAGCTCGGGTTGCTTTTGGCTTTAGAGACAATCATTCTCGGATACAACGAGTTTGAAGGTCCTATCCCACCAGAATTTGGTAATCTTGATAATCTTCAATACTTGGATTTAGCAGTTGGGAGTCTCAGTGGTCCAATTCCTTCTGAATTGTGCAGGCTCAAGAAATTAACCACAGTTTACTCATATCAAAACAGATTTGAAGGAAAGATTCCGAAAGAAATTGGAAACGTGACCGCTCTTGTGTTCTTGGATCTCTCTGATAATCAGATTTCGGGTGAGATTCCAAATGAGATTGCGGATTTGAAGAACCTAGAGCTATTGAATTTGATGTGCAATCAACTAACTGGTCCAATTCCAAGCAAGATTGGTGAGTTAACAAAGTTATCAATACTTGAGCTATGGCAAAACTCTTTGACAGGTCCTTCACCTGCAAATCTTGGCCAAAACTCCCCATTGCAGTGGCTGGATGTGTCTTCTAATTCACTTTCAGGTGATATTCTAGCGGGGTTGTGTGATTCCGATAATCTTACTAAACTCATTCTTTGTTGAGATTGAGATCACCCCATGTGAAAGGGGTGATTCTCTTCTGTGAGAACACACCAAAGTCAGCTCTTCCTTTGTCCTTCATTGCGGCTGCCAACCGACAAACCGCCTAATGGTTGATCTACCATCCATTGAAAACCAGCTGGCCATGTGCAAGGCCAGCCAGCTCCCTCCCTTCTCATGTATAAATAGAGGTAGAGAGAGTAGGGGGAATTACAGTGTGGTGAGCTAAAGAGAAAAACAGAGAGAGAGAGAATTGCCAGAGAGTTTGTAATTCTTCCATTTGTTCAATATAGTAATCCGCTACCCGTGGACGTAGGCGACCTACCGAACCACGTTAAATCTCTTGTGTTATTGCTTGTGAGTGTTCCCTAGTGTGCCCCCAATCCACAACAATTGGTATCAGAGCTCGGGTGGTGAAAAATCAAATTTTTTCCGAAAGTGCCCAGATTTCGAAGTGCTCGAAATCAACTTTTGAGCATACCAGGAGCAAGATCTCGACGAGAGGAGTCCAACCAAGCAAAGAACGGCCCCAGAAGAGGTCCCACGCACTCCCACGCGCTGTCTGAAGAAAGAGAGTGAAGCTCACTCTCACCACGCGCTGCCATGCGCCGGCCGCGTCATCCCACGCGCTCCCACGCGCCACACGCGCGTCTCCAGGAAGAAGACGAGCCACGTGGTGCCACGTCAGTGCCACATAGACACCGCATCAGTGCCACGTATACACTACGTCATTGCCACGCAGACGCCACGTCAGCCTACGTGTCGCCACGTCATCCCTGAGTCGCTGACCAAGCCGCGCCGCCGTTGACCAAGCCACCTGCGCCATTGACCAAGCCGTTGACCGAGCCGTTGACCAGATAAATTATCCGGTGCATCACAGACGCACCAGATTCTGCAGATCTGAACCGTTCAAACTGTTTTGGCCATATCTGAGTCATTCGGAGTCCGTTTTTGACGATCCAATAGTGTTTTCCAACTATTTGGAGTATTTCGGACACATCCGTACGGTTAGTTTTTGAATCAAAGGTGGTTAAACTGTTTTGGCTTGATCTGAGTCATTCAGAGTCTGTTTTTGACGATCCAATAGTGCTTTGCAGCTATTTGGGATATTTCAGACACATCTATATGGTCAGTTTCTTGAATTGAAGTTTCTAAAAAAAAAAATGGCAGAATCTACAAAGATCAGATCAACCGAGTCCGTAAGTAATCCAGGGAGTACAAGCAACTCTAGGCATTGGACCCCGGTGTCCCATGCTAAGTTCGAGGTAGAAAAGTTTGATGGAAGCAACAACTTCGGCATGTGGAGAAGCAAAGTTAAAGATATGCTTGTCCAGATGAACCTGCACTTCACTCTGGGAGACAAACCAGATGACCTGGACGAGATAGAATGGGAGAAGGTGAATCTCCTGGCCTGCAGTTCCATCTGACTTTGCCTTGCAAAAGAGGAGAAATATGCCTTCACAGAATATGACATTGCGAAGGAGCTTTGGAAGGCGCTGGAAGACAAGAAAGAAGAAAAGGTGAACATTGCACGAGATGGAGATAATGGTGAAGGAGTAGCCTTCACAGTTTCATCATATGGCCAGTCTGATGAATGGATAATAGATTCTGGATGTTCCTACCACATGTGTCCTAACAAGCAGTGGTTCTCGAGCTTACGAGAGTTCGATGGAGGAGTTGTGCTGATGGGCAACAACCAAGCTTGCCAGACAAAAGGGATTGGAACAATTCGACTGAAGATACATGATGGAACAATCAGAATTCTTGAAGATGTTCAATATGTACCGGATCTGACAAAGAATCTCATCTCAGTAGGAGTTTTAGACTCCAAAGGTTACAGAGTAACCATGGAAGGTGGAGTCCTAAAAGTTGTTCGAGGATCATTTTTTGCAATGAAGGGTACTCAACAGGGAAATTTATATTTCCTAGACGGCTCTACAGTCACTGGGAGAGTGGCTGTCTCCACCAGCTCAGAAGATGATGCATCAGACACTTCCAGACTTTGGCACATGCGCCTAGGGCATGCCGGTGAGAAAGCTTTACAAGGGTTAGTAAAGCAAGGCCTGTTGAAAGGTGCCAAGACAGGGAAGCTTGAGTTCTGCGAGCATTGTGTACTGGGCAAGCAAACAAGAATCAAGTTTGGTACTGCTATTCATCGTACCAAAGGGATTCTAGACTACGTCCACACCGACGTATGGGGTCCTTCCAAGAATGCTTCGTTGGGAGGTAAACACTACTTTGTGTCGTTCATTGGTGATTTCTCTAGAAGAGTTTGGATTTACACAATGAAGCACAAAGATGAAGTCTTAGACATCTTTCTTATGTGGAAGAAGATGATTGAGACCCAGATAGGCAGAAAGATCAAGAAGCTCAGTTCTGACAATGGTGGAGAATACACATCAGATCCCTTCTTTGAGGTTTGCTAGAATGCAAGGATAGTGAGACATTTCACAGTTCCTGGAACACCGCAGCAGAATGGAGTTACAGAATGCATGAACCGCACTTTGGTGGAGAAAGTCCGGTGTATGCTGCCACATTTTGGATTGAGCAAGGCATTTTGGGGCGAGGCATTGAACTATGCTCGTCATCTTGTCAACAGACTACCTATTGCAGCACTAGATGGCAAGACTCCCATGGAGGTATGGTCAGGAGTGCCAGTTACTGATTATGATCAGCTACGTATCTTTGGATGTCCAGCCTATTTTCATGTTACAGAATCTAAGTTGGATCCAAGAGCCAGGAAAGCCATCTTCTTGGGCTTCAGTGACGGTGTCAAGGGATACAGACTTTGGTGCCCTGAATCAAAGAAAGTTCTTATCAGAAGAGACGTTACCTTTGATGAGTCTGCAATGCTGAAGCAACCAGATCCTCAACAGAATGAGGAAGCATTGAAGTAGTAGGTGCAGATGGAGTTTGAGACTCCAGCAAAGACTAGTCAGCCAATCAACCATCCTGAAGAAGTCTCAGAGGATAGCTCTGAAGAGAGTTCAGATGAAATGAAGATCCAGAGGCTCCGCAACAATCAGAACCCATTGCAATCAGGAAAGGACAAAGGGTTACTAGGCAACCTGGTTGGATGACCGATATGGTAGCCTATGCACTTCCAATCATTGAAGACAATGTTCCTTGCACTTTCAAAGAAGCCGTGCAGAATGCAGAAAGTGTCAAATGGAAGGAAGCTATGGATGAAGAGATCGAGTCACTTCACAAGAACCAGACTTGGGAGTTGGTGCAACTTCCAAAAGGCAAGAAAGCAATTGGGTGTAAGTGGGTTTACACCAAGAAGGAAGGCATTCTAGGCAGAGACAACATCAGATTCAAAGCTAGATTGGTAGCTAAAGGCTATGCTCAGAGGGAAGGAATAGACTACAATGAGGTATTCTCACCTGTTGTGAAGCACACGTCTATTCGTATCTTGTTAGTTTTCGTTGCACAGTTTGATCTCGAGCTCGCCCAACTCGATGTCAAAACTGCCTTCTTATATGGAGATCTTGAAGAGGAGATATACATGTCCCAGCCAGATGGTTTCAAAGTTGCTGGAAAAGAGAATTGGGCTTGTAAGCTGAACAAATCTTTGTACGGATTGAAGCAATCCCCGAGACAGTGGTACAAACGATTTGATTGGTTCATGATAGAGAAAGAATACACAAGAAGTCAATTTGATCATTGTGTATATTTTCGTAAGCTTCCCGATGGTTCCTTCATCTATTTGTTCTTATATGTAGATGATACGCTAATTGCATCTAAGAGCAAGGTGGAGATTGACAAACTCAAGGCACAGTTAGCAAGAGAGTTTGAAATGAAGGATTTGGGAGAAGCAAAGAGAGCTCTTGGCATGGAGATCAAGAGAGACAGGAAGAAGGGCACGGTTTGTCTGACACAAACCCAGTATCTAAAAAAGGTATTAGACAAATTTGGCATAAATGGGAAAACAAAAGCTGTGAGTACACCTTTGGCCTCTCATTTCAAGCTTAGTGCTTCGATGTCTCCACGCACAGAAGAAGAACGGAAGCATATGGCACAGGTTCCATATGCAAATGCAGTTGGTGCATTAATGTATGCTATGGTTTGTATAAGGCCTGACATCTGACATGCTGTGAGTATGGTAAGCAGGTATATACATGATCCAGGAAAAGATCACTGGCAGGCAGTGAAATGGATCCTAAGGTACATACATGGCACGGTTAATCTGGGATTGAAGTTCGAGAGAGATAACTGACTCGGGCAGAATTTGAAAGGATATGTGGACTCAGATTATGCTGGTGACTTAGACAAACGCCGATTAACAACAGGGTATTTATTTACGCTTGCTAAAGGGCTAGTGAGTTAAAGGTCAACGCTTCAGTCAACGGTGGCTTTGTCTACTACAGAGGCAGAGTACATGGCAATGACAGAAGCCTTTAAGGAAGCTATTTGGCTACACGGGTTGATTGAGGACTTGGGAATTGTTCAGAGCACGTTGAGGTGTTTTGTGACAGTCAGAGTGCCATTTGTTTGGCAAAGAACCAGGTTCATCATTCCCGCACCAAGCACATTGATGTCCGTTTCCATTTCATCCGAGAAATTGTGAATGAAGGGGATATTCTGCTTCAAAAGATTGGTACTGCAGATATTCCTGCCGATATGCTCACAAAAGTGGTTTCTAGGATCAAGTTCCAACATTGTTTGGACTTGGTCAACATCTCTCGGAATTAAACACCTTCGGGTGCAAGGCAGTGTTGATCGATCACTATGGACAGAGGGCAAAGGCATGACAGTCAAGGGCATCTCAGCAGGGGGTGCAAGACATCCAATTAGGGGGTGTATGATATCTTGGTTACGCAAAGTTCAAGCATAGCAAGTGAAGACATCCGAGACAAGAAGCATGGAAGAGATCTATGGAAGATAGGAGCAGAGGCTCTCTCCAAATCAGAGAGTGGTGTGAGTTGAGTTAAGGATGAAGGATTCCCCCCTCCTCTTGTATCTCTGGTGCATTATCTCTAGCTTCAGGGAATGCAGTGTCTCAGTGAAGAGATGCAAACTATGTTGAAATTTGGGCGTGACAAGATTAGTAACAGTGTGTGCAATAGATCACCTCACATGGGTTGAGGGGGCGATTTGTTGAGATTGAGATCACCCCATGTGAAAGGGGTGATTCTTTTCTGTGAGAACACACCAAAGTCAGCTCTTCCTTTGTCCTTCATTACGGCTGCCAACTGACAAGCCGCCGAAGTGGTTGATCTACCATCTGTTGAACAACAGCTGGCCATGTGCAAGGCCAGCCAACTCCCTCCCTTCTCATGTATAAATAGAGGTAGAGAGAGCAGAGGGAATTACAGTGTGGTGAGCTAAAGAGAAAAACAGAGAGAGAGAGAATTGCCAGAGAGTTTGTAATTCTTCCATTTGTTCAATATAGTAATTCGCTGCCCGTGGATGTAGGGGACTTGCCGAACCACGTTAAATCTCGTGTTATTGCTTGTGAGTGTTCCCTGGTGTGCCTCCGATCCACAACATTCTTTTCAATAATTCATTTTCGGGTCCAATCCCATTAGGCTTTTCGACTTGTTCTTCATTTGTCCGGGTTAGAGTTCAAAATAATTTAATTTCCGGGACAATTCCAACCGATTTTGGAAATCTTCCCAAACTCCAGAGGTTGGAATTGGCGAATAACAATCTCACCGGTACAATTTCAGATGATTTCACTTTATCTTTGTCGCTTTCTTTTATAGATGTCTCGTGGAACCGCCTCGAATCATCTCTTCCTTCAAATATTCTTTTCATTTGTAGTCTTCAAAACTTTATTGCTTCGAATAATAACTTAAGAGGCAATATTCCTGACCAATTCCAGGACTACCCATCGCTTTCTGTCCTTGATCTTTCGAGCAACCATTTCTCTGGCAAAATCCCACAAAGTATCGCGTCATGCGAAAGGCTTGTGAATTTGAACCTTGGAAACAACCAATTCACTGCGGAAATCCCAAGACCGATAACGGCACTACCTATGTTTGCAATTCTTGATCTATCAAACAATTCACTCACCGAAACCATACCTGAGAATTTTGGAAGCTCGCCTGCCCTGGAAATGCTAAACTTGTCTTACAATAAGCTCGAGGGACCGGTTCCCAACAATGGGATTTTGACAACCATAAACCCGAATGATCTCATAGGCAACGTGGGACTTTGTGGTGGCAATGGCATCCTTCCACCTTGTTCCCAAAGTTTTTCCACCACTGCATCACGACAAAGGAAAAGGAAAATTCACATCATCAATCACGTTATCGTTGGATTTGCTGTCGGAATTTCAGTGATTTTATCTCTTGGGTTGACTGTGTTTGTAGGGAAAAAGTTGTACAAAAGATGGTACTTGTACAACACTTTCTTCACAGATTGGTACAAATGGAGCTCTGCAGAGTGGCCCTGGAGGCTAATAGCATTCCAGAGGCTCAGTTTCACGAGCACTGACATATTAGCATGCGTAAATGGGGATTGTTTACAAGGTAGAAATCCAACACCCACTTTCAATTGTGGCGGTTAAGAAGCTATGGAGATCGGATGTAGATGTTGAAAGTGGAGATGACTTGTTCAAAAAAGTAAATTTACCTGGGAGGCTTAGGCATAGGAACATAGTGAGACGATTGGGGTACCTGTATAACGAGAATGATATGATAATGGTATACGAGTACATGCCAAATGGCAACCTTGGAGAGGCCTTGCACGGTGAAAATGTTACGAAAATGTTGGTGGATTGGGTTTCGAGGTATAACATAGCTGTGGGCGTTGCGAACGGATTGGCTTACCTTCACCATGATTGCAATCCACCGGTGATTCACCGCGATGTCAAGTCCAACAATATTCTTCTTGATGCAGATTTTGAGGCTAAGATTACAGATTTTGGATTAGCAAGGACAATGATTCAGAAGAATGAAACAATTTCAATGGTGGCTGGTTCTTATGGATCTATAGCACCTGGTAAATTCCCAATCTTTATTTACCACAAACAATTCTTTTTTTTTTTTTTGGCAATGTCATACATTACTTTTCCAAAGTTTAGTTTTTGTGCAAACAAGTGTCTGA
Source organism: Camellia granthamiana (assembly GCA_036172215.1). Taxonomy (NCBI): domain Eukaryota; kingdom Viridiplantae; phylum Streptophyta; class Magnoliopsida; order Ericales; family Theaceae; genus Camellia; species Camellia granthamiana. The sequence goes on along the minus strand of CM069903.1, from coordinate 175,090,068 downwards.
AATTCTAGAAAATGTTTGATATTGCAGAATATGGTTACACATTGAAGGTAGACGAAAAGAGCGACATATATAGCTTTGGCGTGGTGCTTCTAGAGCTTGTAACTGGGAAATTTTTTTCCCTTGTTCCCTAAGTTCCTTGATTTCCTCCATTCTTTTCGCTTCCCTGATTTTACTTGCTTCCTCATCCTCAATTTTCTTTGCTTCATCAAGTTTTACTGCTTCCTTGAGTCCCTCCATATCCTGCTAGACCTCAATTCCCATCGCTTCCATGCACAGCAACAAGGCATCCTACAACCACATTACCCAAAAATAAAATTCAATTCAGACACATACAACCGAAAAAAAACATAACTTCATAATTTAATTTCACCAATTGGCTGTAGAGAAACTGATGGAAAATGAATGCAAAGAAAGAAAATTAAAAATAAGAACCATAAATTCTTTACAATATTCTGTAACAAAATACACCAGTTGGAGTTTTTTTTCTTTTCATTTCCTCTATTTTCTCATCAGCCAAGCACATGGCGAGTGATAGAATTATGTTGCCGACTATTCTATTACCTTATCAATGTACTGGCAACGGAGGAATGCCTCTGCACGTTGAAGGATTGGCGCTGGAAACGCCTCGAATGAAGCACTGAGAACTGCTGATGCCGGGATTATTGATGGCTTGAACTGTGTGAATTTAATATCTACAATCAAATTGCAAAGAAGAACTGATTAGTTGTTGTTTGAAACTCCATTTAGTTGTCAAGAAAAAGAAAGAAATTGATATAGGAAAATGTAAAATGTAAAAATTCTAGTATCATGGTTCTACCCTAATTGAGCCAAAATATATGATTATCTTTGCTTTTTTTCGTTTTCTTGGTAACCAAACAAATTATAAAGTAGAAAATAGTCTTGTAGGTAAATTTACCCCCTTGAACGCTCAAAATGGACTGTGAAATGTCTCGACGAGTGAAGCCTCGAATTGGCTGCGGATGCCTCAGTTTGAAGAAAAGATAAAAGTATTCCAAGAAGTTTATTGCAGTCAAGGATTGCATTCGCCATTCCAGTGTGGTCAGTATACGAAGCTCTATCACCGAAAACAAGAGTGAATTGACACTGGTCGTAAGTTTGCGTTTAGCCTATTCAACATAAACCTAACATTAGAGAGAGAGAGAGAGAGAGAGAGAGAGAAATTTAGTATTTACCAAGAAATTAGGAACAGAGAAGTCCCTGTTCCTCATCTTTGAAGCAAGTGTAAAACAACAAATTGCAAAGAGCTTTGTGTTCTTGCGCGGATTTCTTTCTAGAGCCTAGACCAAAATTGAAAATCGATTCAAAACCAATTGAAAAACATATCAAAAATCAAATCAAATAGATTAAAGTCATAGATTTTGACTGGTAAATGGCTTTTCCTCGACAACATTCGATCAAGGTAATTCACAGCAAGGTAGGGAACGAATGCATCATAATCGAAACCTTTTGAAAGCTGTAATTCATGCCAAGAAATGCATCAACAAACGATGATTTAACAAAAAAGCATATGAATGTGGAGAGAGATATATATATATACAGTACCATTTCGATGAGAGTAACGACGATGCTTCGGGTAATGGCCTTTTTGGCGTTATCAGAGTAACCTTGAGCAGCCATGAATTCAGATTCGACATTGAAGAACTTCTTGAAAGCTTTATCATTTCATTGAAAAAATGGGTGCGTTGGATCGTAATCCTTTTTTTTTCCAGAGGCTTTGGAGTGAGAGAGATAGAAACTAAGAGAACTATAGGGGTCTTTCAGGGTTTATTTATATTATTTGTATGAGAAAAGTTACGGTATTTGTATATATGAATACCATATTTGTATATATGAATGCCATGAATTCATATTTGTATATATGAGTTGTTACGGTAAGGCCGTTAATCATAAAGAAAGTCGGTGATTGGATATGATGAAGCTATTTGCTCTCAGCATCGTCGTTACTCTCATCGAAATGGTACATTATATATATCTCTCTCCACATTCATATGCTTTTTTGTTAAATCATCGTTTGTTGATGCATTTCTTGGCATGAATTACAGCTCTCAAAAGGTTCCGATTATGATGCATTCATTCCCTACCTTGCTGTGAATTACCTTGATCGAATGTTGTCGAGGAAAAGCCATTTACCAGTTAAAATCTATGACTTTAATCTATTTGATTTGATTTTTGATATGTTTTTCGATTGGTTTTGAATCGATTTTCAATTTTGGTCTAGGCTCTAAAAAGAAATCCGCGCAAGAACACAAAGCTCTTTGCAATTTGTTGTTTTACACTTGCTTCAAAGATGAGGAACAGGGACTTCTCTGTTCCTAATTTCTTGGTAAATACTAAATTTCTCTCTCTCTCTCTCTAATGTTAGGTTTATGTTGAATAGGCTAAACGCAAACTTATGACCAGTGTCAATTCACTCTTGTTTTCGGTGATGGAGCTTCGTATACTGACCACACTGGAATGGCGAATGCAATCCTTGACTGCAATAAATTTCTTGGAATACTTTTATCTTTTCTTCAAACTGAGGCATCCGCAGCCAATTCGAGGCTTCACTCGTCGAGACATTTCACAGTCCATTTTGAGCGTTCAAGGGGGTAAATTTACCTACAAGACTATTTTCTACTTTATAATTTGTTTGGTTACCAAGAAAACGAAAAAAAGCAAAGATAATCATATATTTTGGCTCAATTAGGGTAGAACCATGATACTAGAATTTTTACATTTTCCTATATCAATTTCTTTCTTTTTCTTGACAACTAAATGGAGTTTCAAACAACAACTAATCAGTTCTTCTTTGTAATTTGATTGTAGATATTAAATTCACACAGTTCAAGCCATCAATAATCCCGGCATCAGCAGTTCTCAGTGCTTCATTCGAGGCGTTTCCAGCGCCAATCCTTCAATGTGCAGAGGCATTCCTCCGTTGCCAGTACATTGATAAGGTAATAGAATAGTCGGCAACATAATTCTATCACTCGCCATGTGCTTGGCTGATGAGAAAACAGAGGACATGAAAAGAAAAAAAACTCCAACTGGTGTATTTTGTTACAGAATATTGTAAAGAATTTATGGTTCTTAATTTTAATTTTCTTTCTTTGCATTCATTTTCCATCAATTTCTTGCAGCCAATTGGTGAAATTAAATAATGAAGTTATGTTTTTTTTCGGTTGTATGTATCTGAATTGAATTTTATTTTTGGGTAATGTGGTTGTAGGATGCCTTGTTGCTGTACATGGAAGCGATGGGAATTGAGGTCCAACAGGATATGGAGGGACTCAAGGAAGCAGTAAAACTTGATGAAGCAAAGAAAATTGAGGAAGAGGAAGCAAGTAAAATCAGGGAAGCGAAAAGAATGGAGGAAATCAAGGAACTTAGGGAACAAGGGAAAAAATTTGCAGAAGACATGAAAATTGTGGAAGCCAAGAAAAAAGAGGAAACAAAGAAAAAAGAGGAAGCCAAGAAGGAAAAGACAGAGGAGGATAAGAATATGGGGAAGAGAGTAGAGTATGCGAAAAAAATTGTGGAAGACAGGAAAACAAACAAAGCGAAGGGTGTTAAAGAAGACAGGCACGGCGAGGAGATTTTTTGAAGATTTATTAATTAAGGAAGCGCATAAAATGGTGAAAGCCACAAAAATAGAAGAAGAAAGGAAAATTGAGGAAGCCAAGAAAGAAGAGGAAGCAAAGAAAATTGAGGAAGCCAGGAAAAGAGAAGACGCAAAGAAAATTGAGGAAGCAATCAAGAAAAGAGATGAAGCAAGGAAAATTGAGGAAGCCAAGTTGAAGAGAGCAGGGGTAACAATGCTTTCGCAAGGAAGGAAAATGGAGGAAGCCAAGAAAAGTGAGGAAGAAGCAAGTGTGGGAGGGACAAAAATGGAGGAAGCAAAGAAAAGTGAGGAAGCAATCAAGAAAAGTGATGAAGCAAGGAAAATTGAGGAAGCCATTGTGGAAGGCATAAAATTTGAGGAAGGACAGAAAATGGAGGAAGCCTAGAAAAATGAGGAAGTGAAGGATATTAAAGACAAAAGGAAGAAAGTTTTGAGAGGGATAAAAATTGAGGAAGGAAAGAAAACTGAAGAAATGAAGAAAGTCGAGGAAGAAAAGGATTTTAAGAACAAAGGGAAAGGTAAAGTAGACGAGGGACCTGACTCGGAGGAGCTTGAATCGAGGAAGAGTAGGAAAGCAGTAAAATGGCACAGAAAGCGGAATAAAGGAATAAGTAAGGTACCGGGATTACACACAATTGAAGAATGGTAGAGATTAGAGGTAGAAAATGACAAGAGTAGCGACGAAGAGGAGTTTATGATGAATTTTGAACTTAAATGGCCAGTTGCTGAGCTTGAGGGGGACATGAATTTCCCCGAGCCTATACCTTTACCTATACCTATACCCATACCTGAGGGTAGTAGGAATCGTAGGGGGCGTCGGGCCATCACACGTCAACCCACATCTGCTACCGCTGCTGCAGCATGTCAGCTCATGGTGGCTGCTGCTGCTGCATCTCAACCCACGGCTGCTGGTGCTTCTGTACCTGGTGCTGGTCAACCCAAGTGCTGCTCCGTTCTATAAAGAGAAAGAGAGACACATCCATGGTACATTTTTGTTGAACTTTTTAGTATGATACTGGCAAAACATAAGTATGAAGTTTGAGACTGGAATTTGGATTGAAATTGATTAAATAGGCATTCATTTGTGTTTCACTTTGATGTTTGATTTTGAGTATGCATTGCCTAATATCACTAAATCTGTTTTAGATTATGCTTATTTGTGCTAGTTCAATGTTGATTGACATACGTGATGCATGAGATGGAGATTGGTGGAGGACATTGTAGTTTTAGCTAAAATAGCTAGTTAAGAATTACATTTTCTATTTTAACTAGGCATTTCTTCATATAGATATTCTGCAATGCCCTATTTAATCTTTAACCCTTTAAAAAAAATTATCCTCCTCTCTCCCACAATACCATCAAGATCATCTAACAATGACAATGATGTCACTGATTTCTGTATATATAGAGCCTTCATATGAACATTATGAACAAACCCATCAAGAAAATCTGTTTCAATTCTTAAACTGAAACTGCTACTATGATCAGACATCCCCAATTGGCATGCCTCAACAAAAGGCCTTGATTGTCAAAAAAGAAATTCACAAAAATTCATGTTATGAATTAACCCCATGGCCATGGACTGTATCTTGAATCGTTCCTAAGAGTAAATAACATTAAAGGATACATTATTAGATTGTTAATCAACAACTCACAAGCAAGTATTTTAGTTATTAGATAAAGGGAAAGATTAGAACACAAGATCTATTTGTTTGGATACCATATTATATTGTTAATCACTAAGCCACATAAAACTTTAAAATATTTAATAGAGAAGCAACTTTATAATTTATATCTTCAACGTACATTTCAACATTAAATAGATGCTAACATTATTTTTTTCCTTTTTTGTTCACAAGACTTGTGAATTATTGATAAAAGGAGGTCAAAATATTATGTGAAATAAAATCTTAAATGAGCTCAATGTAACTATGTCAAACTTATGGGGCTTGATGTATTTTCTTTAAACTTAAAGAGGTTAATGTAATAGAGAGGTTTCTCTCCAGTTCGTGATCAAACTTGTGGGTGTTGTCCCATTTCGATGATTCAAATCATTCAATTTTTAGAATCCATTGAGTACATCATCTTTGCAAAAAATCACATTGATCCGATAGAATATAATACTTGCACTTGTTTGGCCTGCTTATGGAGAATAATCTAGCTAGGCTTGAGAGGTCCTATTGAGGATATAAGTAATAAAGTTATCCCTCTAATAGCTTAAGCTTTTAGATGAGATGATGGTTGAAAATTCAACAAATACAACAGAAAAATAAAGAGAAAACGGAAAAAAAGGAATTCTCCATGAAAGTAAAATGAATATTCATTCCACGAATCATATTGACTATTCCCAAGTTATTGCCTCTTAAGGAGATGACAAATGAGAGGTGGGAGGGAGACAAGAACTAAAACAAAAAATGGTGGAGGTAACATATATTTTCCAAATATATAGCATTACCATTTCAAAGAACTAGTTTTTAATTTTAATTACACTTTTTTTAGATTATGCATACTTAGGCCTTGTTTGTCATATACTAAAAAAGCCAAAAGTCAAAGAGTCACTATCCTATTTAAGTCACATCACCTCTCTGCCACATCGCTTCAAACCCAACCCATATTTCGTAAAAATTCAAAAAGTGCACTTATTTAAAACATCCCAAACAATCCCTTACAAGGACATGTATGTTAGGAATTAACTCTTCCTATCTAAGATCGGTGAGACACGAAATAACAAATAAGAAAGATAAAATGAATCAAACAAATTACACACACACACAAGAACACAAGGATTTACGTGGTTCACCTCAGAATAGGGCTACGTCTATAGCTGTTCTGGTTTTTACTATGATCAAAAAACAATACAACTCTTAACGTAAAAGACATGCCTCCTTTATAGGAAAATGTTTGGGACCCCTACAAAAGATGACCCCCACTAATGTATTGACCATTGAATGGTTCAGATTATTTTGGGGGTTGTATTTTGTGGGGGCATCTATCATTGTTGTTATCTATTTATAAGTATAGATTAGGGCAATGTGGAAGCAACGGGGACATTACTAAAGTACCCAAACCTTCTGGACTCCCTCCAAACCCCCCATTGGACCCAATGTTGAGTGAACAATAATTATCAGGGTCCACAGACCCAACAATGTCTACCTTACATATTTATTACGCTGATCATACTGTATCCCATTGTGATCATGTAGTATATGTTTTGTTGTCTCAGATTGTTGATTGCATTAAGGGCTGTCTCAATGTTACCTCCGGTCCTGCAACCTTCATTCAGGTATGCAAATCTGAGATGCTGCTTAAGGCCATATGTAACTGTGAACAGTACAATACTTCCCCTAGCTGTTACTAATGTAGCATTAGCAACAAATATGATTTAGTGAAAATTAACACGGGAGTGATTCAGATAGAAGCCTCAAGGAATCAAATCTTCAAGTTCTTCCTTTGGAAAAGTATGAGATAAAATATCACATGTGAGTTGTAGTTATGAGTTAGCTCACGGATCTTATTAGTGGAACTAACATGTTACGGGTTCTAATGACTTAAAAATCTTATATAGTGTTACAGAGTTCACATTGCTGAAGTAAGTTAGCTGGCACACAGTCACTCTTGATTTAGCGGTCTGGATTGATATACTAACTTAATATTGTGTGCATACCGGATTCCGCATTAGATAAAAGTGGATCGGGGCTCCGCACTCGGTTGGACTATCTAGGACTGAGGTTCCTGCCACAAGAAGCACCGTTAGAGCTGTCCGGCCAGGGTTGGCCGGATAACCCCTCCGGTGTGGGAATCAATGATCGGAGAAGAAGTGTATAGAGAGTTGAGTTTGTACGTAAGTGTGGTTTAGCTTGGAATAGTTCAGTTACCTTGTGAAGTTCATGTCATATATATAGGGTTCCTTGCTTGCTTCTTAAGATGGTTTCACGGAGCTTGGGTGCTGCCAAGTTTCCTTTTAGCATTGCCCAAGGTGAGGGACCACACGTTAGTTGTTATAGAATGCATACACTCATTGTAGTCATGCTGATAACAAACCACATTCCTTTGGTTCAACAACTTCCGTGATTCTAGGTGTAGGGAACCAGCTGAGGTGGCAACTTGCACATGCTCATACTAATAACATCCACGTTTCTCTGTGAGGCTCCCTCGGCTCGGTACTTTAGTACCCCAGTTCGGACCGAGACGAGGCTTCTGTTGGGATGGGCTGGTCCATTCGGACGTCTTTGTGTGGGCTCGGCCCACTTTTAGTTTGGCCCATAGATTCGGTCTTGCAGCTCGGCCCAGCCCAGCATCGTAGCTGGGCTAGCCTTTTCACTACGAGTTGGGCCCAAGTGCTTGAGGACTTGTTGGGTAGGCTGTTGATCATGGAGTTGGGCTCAATTGGCTTGCCCATATATTCATCTAACCCACTCGGGTTTGGGCTTTAGTGGATTGGGCCGGCCCAAGGCTTGGATCCGACCCATTTTATATTCACCCCCTTCATTTGCCCCTAGCTCGTGCTAAGGTTCTCCTTGGGGAGAGCTATTGTTCTGCTCTCCAAGCGTCGCGTCGCTTCGGTTCTACCCCAGTTCGGCCTTGGTGACGGTTCAATCCTGACACACAACCCCTACATGCGTCTTTTCGTGGTGACACGTGGTGACGTGGGATAGGTGCAGAGATAGTGCGTCGATTCCATACCGAAGGTCGTGCTTTGTGTACCATCACGCCAGCTGGTGCAATTAATGCTCTGGATGTCAACCCAAATATTAATTGTTTCATTGTTAATACTCTAGTGCTTTGTGTACCATCACACTGGCTGGTGTAATTAATGCTCTGGTGCAATTAATGCTCTGGCTGTCAACCCAATTAATGCTCTAGCTGGTGCAATTAATGCTCTGGCTGTCAACCCAAATATCTTGTACTAGCAATTAATTGTTTCATTGTTAAAATCTCCTCTGAGGCCTTGTCATGCTAATGTATTGCCAGTACAAGATATTCGGGACAATTGAACTAGGAGAGACCGGTTGTATTTACAAGGCCATTAACTCTCAGACTAATCAAATGGTTATTTTGAAGCGGGAAACCTTTCTCAAGGGAAATGAAGGTGTCCCATGCTCTGTAATCAGAGAAATCTCCTTTTTGAAAGAGATGGAGCATACGAACATTGTCAAGTATGTACTCCCCAAATAGTTTCATGAGACAAATTGCAAATTCTATAATGTATTTTTGAATTTTCTTTGTTTATAATTTATTGGCTTTTGATGAAACTTATTAATTGATGGAATTCGGGTAACAGGTTGCTAGATATAGTGAACAAAGAGAGATCAGTGTATCTTGTTATGGAGTATATGGACCTTAACCTGAGGAAGTACATGATGGATACTTCTCCAGATATTATGATGAAACCGAGAATGATAAAAGTGCGTGATGATTATAATCCATTTATGACCATTTTTAATCGCTTACAAGTTTTAGTTGCTTCTTTGGAATAGATCCAATATATATGATCATCCATATTGTTTATGAATAAACTTGTTGGTAACCGCATTAACAATGGCATTTAGACCATGTTTGGATAGGTAAGGGAAACAAAAAAAAAAAATTAGTTTACATTTCATTCACATTTCCCCCATATTTTCCTTTCCACTTCCAAATTTCTATCTTAAATTGATGATCCAAACATAGCCAATATGACAACTCATGTTATGATTCATTTTATGACTTTTTTTTGTTGTTGTTCTTGGCAGAATTTTCTGCATCAGATTCTAGAGGGTCTTGCTTATTGTCACTCTAATAAAATTCCCCACCGAGGTTTGAAACATGAGAGTTTGTTGTTAGATCATGGTAATCAAAGCATAGTGAAGATAGCAGACTTTGGAACAACCAGGTCAATTTTTGTTCTTGCCAAGAGACATACTGAAGGGCGCAAAGTACTAATTTTTCAGCTTTTACTATCCAGCCTTCTTTCGATTTTAACTTTGGATAGTTGATTTTGATGATGGAGTAGAAGTTAAGCATACAAGCGATACAAGTACAGAAACAGAAGATGGTTGTAACCATTAGCTTTAAAAAAATTACAAACAAATTTGAATGTAGATGGAGGAAAATACTAAAACTTCAAATTTTGAAATCATAAATTCGAGCAATTAGCTAGGAGCACTTTGGGCATGAAAAATGTGTGGCATAGGCGCTGACACCAAGTGAGTCGTGTACTTCATGTAATAGTAACTGAAAGCTATTTGGGCACTACACCATAAAGGTTGTTTAGTTTTTTTTTTTCCATTCCCTTTTACAACAATTTTTATAAAAAGAAATATATGTGTATCAATTTCAGTAGAACTGTCTTTTCTTTCAATTTTCTTCATTGAATAGAAAAGAAACTACGTGGAGTTCGCTATACAAACATTGAGAAACAATCATAGGTTTCAGTTCATGTCTTGCCAGTATACAAGAACTTTAATTCCAAAGATTTAATAGAGCATCTGAATTCGGTTTATTTCTCTAGACATATATCTACGCACATTTTAAAACGTGCCCAAATGCAAAATTTATTCAAATTGTTCAAAATTCTTGATTTTATTATATGTTCAGGTGACAAGTCAATGGTACAGGGCACCTAAACTCTTACTTGGTGACCAAAAATACACCAAGGCTATTGATATGTGGGCTGTGGGTTGTATATTTGCTGAGTTGGCAATTCAACAGCCTCTTTTCGCAGCTACAACAGAGATTGAACAACTTAACAAAATTTTCAAGTGCTATATATTTTCAAACACACACAAACTCGATGATTGTTGCCATTTTTAATGTTCTAATTACGTAGTATTTGTAATGTGAAGTATTTTGGGCAAACCATGCGAAGCAACCTGGCCTGGAGTGACTGCATTATTTCCCACTCTAGCTTCTTTTGTCGATTGTATACCTAAGGTAGTACCGGTCATTGGTGAGATTTTTATTTTATTTTAATGTTATTCAGTTTTGAATATGAAAAATGTTTTTACCTTTGTGTCTTCTGCTGAAATGCAGGACGTGAACAAAGTATTGCCTGATCTTGAACCAGATGGAGTTGATCTTGTTTATGTAAGTTTCTTTCTCCTAACCACTATTTGAGTGAGTTTTTAAGTTCATCAACGGATTTTTATTTCTCCTAATAATACCAATTTTAATTTATTCAGAGAATGCTCCGGTTGAATCCAAAAGATAGAATTACAGCTTCTGATGCACTAAATCACCAATACTTTTCAGGATGTGATTCCTGATCCTCTTCGTGATTCTCTGTCAAAAGAATGTGTGCTTCCTCTAAAGAATGTTTTGATTCACATTACCTTTGCCTGCAACACTATGTCTCTTTTCCTAAAGTTCTCTTCAATTGGAAGAAATAAACAATTTGATGTTGTTGACAGAATTACTCAATATGTATGATTCATCCATTTTTGACCAATAAAGTACCACCTCTTTTATCAGAATCATCCGATTTATTATTCAACTCATGATCTATGCATACTTTAATGCAAATCTATGAGTGAGTGTATATATTTTGGAACAGAATCAATGGTGAATAGTTCAATTCCTGATTTGATTATATTTTAGGATTCAAGCAATTCTTGAAACTATTGGATTTTGACAGATTACAAGAATTTTTTGGTGAAATTGTCGCAGTACAACTTCCAAGATTGTTTGGTAAAAAAATAACCAATGTTATGCTTCGTTTGCTGTTATTTTGCAACCCCATCATAATTAAGCAATCTTATCTTATTTTTCATCAGATAAATATTTTTTCTCTGGGAAAATAAAATTTTGCGACCTAGTAATAATTTTGGAATTGAATGGGGTGTTCAAAGAAAAAATAAAGTTTAAATTTGGGAATAGGGTGAATTAAGAAATGGGTGTTCAACAAATTTTTTGGGGTGAATTTTAGGGGCTTCCCAAACATGGTCCTGAGATAATTATTTTAGACTCTGTTTGGATATTTTGATAAGGATTCGCGGAAAGAATAGAAAAAAGGCAGACAAAATGGAAGGGGAAAAAAAAAATCCAACATCCACATAGTGACATAAAGCTAAAAATGAAGTATTTCAACATGAACATATGTGAAAGAAAACAGTGGCAAACAACATAATAAGACAAATAAAAAATAATAACCCTCAACCAAACCCCAATCTAACACAGGATGATGAACCTAAAAACTTGATTTTTTGCACCATGTTTGGTTATTACGATTCTTAGTTGTCTCTTTTCATTTTTTATTTTTATTGAGAATAGAGATGGCAACGAGTCCATTTTTTTCTCAACTATTAAATTTCGTACTTTACATTTTTATTATTATTTTGACCTATTTGTTCCTATAACTCAACCCTAACCTATCAATGATCTCTCAACATAAGGTTTGGTCAAATACAATCGGGTTGGAAAATTTGCTATCCCTAATTGGGACTAGTTTATATCCTTGTTATTGGGATCGATAGGATAAAAACCCAAGCCTCAAAATGGTTTAACCAAGGGGTTAGTTAAGGCGGTTGGGGAAAACTAAATTTTGGCAGGAAAATCCAGTTCCTCTCTCTCTCTGGTTCAATACATATTCGTTTTGATGATATTACATTTTTGTCTCTGAAATTCTCTCTCTCTCTCTCTCTCTCTCTCTCTCTCTCTCACACACACACACACACACACTAGAATCTGACCTTAAAGTTCTGCAAATCAGAGACCTCTCTGTAAGTTCTGTTTTCTTCAAAACTGAATGATCATATTTTGTTTCAATTTAATCTTGAGTAACTTGCTCTCAAATATTTAGGGTTCAAAACCCCAAGTATATCTGCATTCTATGATTTCAAAAAACACTGACTTTGATGATCTCTTGCCCTTAGAATCTCAGATTTCATTTGCTGATTATGGATTCATTCACAGTGGTGCTAAATGAGTGATTATGGAGCAATTATATGTTGTTCAAATTGTGAAATTAAATAAATAGAGTCACGAATAAATTTAAAAAAAATACCAAGAACACATGTTGAGAATTACAACAGAAATACACAATACAATAAAAATGGTAAAGATAGCAAACCAAAGCCTGCACGATAGTTGTTTCCTTAAAACAGATTTCGCCGCCACACGGGTCGAGTGCTTGAGGAATTCCGGCGTCTGTCTCAAAAGATACGACGGTCAAAAACCAGCTACGGTAGAAGCACTTTCTGTCTAGCTTAGTGAACAAAACCATGGCAGCACTCTCTCACTATAGGAACTTTCTAGCAAACTGACTAAAGAATGAAAGAAACAATTTCTGTGTTTGAGACTTGACAGGAGGGTCTCAATTTATACATGTATAAGGGAGAGAGGAGAAGCCTCCAGCCTTTATGGCTGGTCACTAATGCACCATTAACCTCTGCAATAAAGGCAGGAGTTACAAAACCCATTAATGCACTATTAAACTCTGCAATAAAGGCAGAAGTTACAAACCCCATTGACTCTTTCATGAAGCTAACTTCATGGGGCAATTTCTCATTCAATTCTCAATGGTTTTTGGCCATTCTATTTGTGGTGTAAAGATCTCATTGCAAAGTATCTAAACCCACTTGGACCCAACACAATAGACGATTGGGACCCACTTTAATATTTACTTAAAGTTGCCAAAAACCATTATTTTCCAACATTATATACATTGGATCATATTATTAGTCATATTTTGAACTTTCTTGATATCTTTGTCAATTTCTTGGATAGAACAAAATTCTTGATCTAGTATTTGTGACTCTGGGATTCATTTGGTTCCCTGCATTTTCAAGATATTTAATAGTCTTCAGAGATCTGGATAAATGATAGATAAAGAGTGGATTTGGGAAGATAGTGAACAAATAGTGGAAAGGAAAAAATCATGATAAAGAAAGTGTTGGTTTGGCAACATTCCAGTTCCAAATTTTATAAAAAATATTGTTCTGGAAACAATTTAATTTTATTATCTATAGCCCTTTTGTGGAAACAAGAAATCAAGAAATGTTAGATAAATGTGGTGTTTCTTGATACTGATGGATTTTGAAATATTTGTTAGAGATGGCTCATAACTTGTATTTTTCACTTTCAACTTGGAATTGCTTATACTCTAGAACTACCTTCTTTCAAAAAAAAAAAAATTCTCTTCTTGTAATGAGTAGAGATTGTTTATAATTGTACATTTTTATTTTAAGTTGTCTACTTGGATGGTAGTGAGATTCCTTTTAACTAAAGGAATTTATGGATGAGCTTGCAAGTTGCTAAATTGCTTATTTTTTAAAAGAGCAAAAATATATCGACTTTCTTATTTTAATTTCTTTTTATATTAATAGCTTGGTTTGATTTTACATGCTGATCAACTACGTGAAACTCTTTTTTTTTTTCTTTTTTCTTTCTGTATCTTTGAATAATTTTCTTTGGATTTCCTTTTATTGCAGGCAGAGTGCCTGATCAAATGGAAAAGGTAAAGAATCTGATTTTTATTTTTTATTTTTTATGTAATTTGAAATTATTTCATTTTTAAATCCCTTCTGTGGTCTGGACATGTTGATGAATTGCCAGTACAAGTTATTTGGGCTGATGGAACGAGGAAGTTCTATTTACCAAGCACTTGACATTGTTACCAATGAACTTGTTTATAGCGATCCCGGTTTTCCCTTTTCTTTAATTGTTGTATCCGGACTTAGGATCCGTGGAGTTGGTTGTTGTGTATATCTCATTTACATCCTTTACTCTTTGTATTTGAGTCTTGGGTTGTGTTGGTCAGGTTTGAAACAGGTTGGTTGAGCTTAGAACCAAAAGTAGTTGCCCAGGTTTTGGCCTGTCCGCTCGAGCGGAACTTTTGACGCTCGAGCGGGGCCCTTTGTTGCTTCTCCGCTCAAGCGGGTGTAGACGTCCCCGAACACCCCGGGAGGAATGAGGTCCCGTTCTGTTCATTTGGGGTTCACTACAGTTCGGACTCAAATTGTCACGGTTCTTAATCTGAACCAAAGAGTCCAAATCCGGCAAATCATTTTGAGAAAACAAATTTTTAGAAAGAAGTGCCAAACATGGACTGCTTTGCCAGATACAGAGTCGCCACCTAAATATTTTATTTTGGAAAATTTAGGAAACCCTGACTCGTTTGCCTTAGGCCACGTGTCCGTCATCACCAAAGTTGCCACGGCTCGAGAACTTGGGTACGATTGGGAAAGGTCACTTCGTGAGCACCCCCGCTCGCCCGATCAAAGATCGGCCTCTACTAACCATGTTATCTAGTTTTGAAAACTCTACGCGTTCTTATTCCGGTTATTAGCCTAGATTTACTATGTGATGCGCGCAGCATACAAGTATAGACTGGGTCGCCTGAATTAGAACAAAACATTTCATGTTTGTTTATTTGAAAATGGTTTGATGGTGCTACCCGCAGGTAGGCTAAGACGTGGATTTGCCACCCTCGGGTGGGCTTAGAAAAACATGATTTTGCCACTATCCAGTGGGCTTAAAACTCACAATTAATGAAATGTTCTAATTCAAATAACCCAACCTTCACCCATAGGCATTCAGGCAGATATATCACATAAGCAAATAGCCTCATGGTAAGCATGCTATCATGGCAGTCACTCACACGCATGCAAGTATGCTAAAGCATAAAAACTTACCGAGTACTCCAAGCCAAAACAGAAGCTAATTAGAAATCCATGCATGATCCTAACTATACAGAAATGGCTAATGCAACACATGCGAAATGCAACTATAGTAGGCTCGGCTATTCTAAAGATGGCATATGATGATGCTACAGCTAACATGTATTCAACTTGGAATTGAAATACAAATGCAGTTAGTATGATGTGCCGAGCCCGGTGCATGCAAGACAGATGAATGAATGCAAACATGCTATCATACTGTATGCTAATTGAAACATGCCCTAATCTAACCATCATAAGCTGGTAAATAAAAGGGAGTAAGACGTGGGGTTGGAAGACATACATCACACACACGCACACTTATTACAGTTGTGCCCTCACGCAGAGGGTCCGAATAAATAATACAGTCCCGAATAAATAGTACAGTTCGAATAAGTACAAAATCCTAATTAATTAACAAATTAATCTAGGAAAGCAGTAAATTGCACGCAAATTCGTGGACCGCCCCAGCTTTGTTCTGAATGATGAATGATGCATGCTTGGGTTGCCTTTGTCGGAAAATTCCTTGTGATGCCCCGGTTTGCCTCTGTTTGCAATTGTTCTTGGAATGCGTGCCAAACTCCGGAAGGCTGCTGATTCTTGATTTGTTGCAACAGAGAGCAAGAAAGGGGCATGGCAAAGTATTTTCACATATGTATGCATGACTACTCTTCAGGGAGTGTAGTCCTCGATCATCGTGTCACCAATCACGTATTTCGATGCACGATGGCCGAGGAGTCTATTTGCATGACTCAATATGAAATGAATGCACATATGGACACAACAAGGCCTAGACTCCATCATGGATAATCCGGAGTGTCGGCGATCGGGAATTGAGACACGTTCTGTCACTTGGAGTACGAAACGTCCCTCGTTTCCCGTGCTCGGGCTAACTCCTATCCCAAACACAATGCGATATGCATGACATGCATGAATGCAATCCTAACATGCAACCTAGCATACGCAATGCTATGAAATGGCATACACAATGCACGAGGTAACATGGCATACACAATACGCTAACATACAACCTAGCATACGCAATGCTATGAAATGAAATGGCATACACAATGCACGATGGACTTACACCAACATGAGTGGACCTCAGCTACACTCACATTGATAGCCATTAGATGGAAATGAGACTCTCGAAATGCGTGCACGCAAGCACGCAAACCGAGGACCAAACCTAAGGCATCAAATGCCACTCTACCAAAGCATGGCAAGGCATGGAATATGGTATGCAAACATGCAAATTCCAGCACTGAAATATGATGCTAAACAGCCCCGAAACATGGAAACATGGCACTCGATGCATGAGATGAACCCCGAAACTCGAAACTAGGCACATGGAATGACTTATAGCTATACAAAGCATGCATTATTTGATCATGAAGCATGAAGATAGAGCCAAGGCAGTCCCAAAACATAAACATTTCTAGTTCAAAGCATGGCCAAAAGATGCTAACAAGATGGACTAAAACAACATGCAATTTTGACTAGCCAACATGGATTGCATGGCATGTATATGAATCACATGGAATCTTACCAAACCATCAAAAATCAGTGAATAAATCATGTGAAAATAGGCCCAAATAACCACTGATATACAACCATGGCATGCAAAATGATGAGTTACTTTAGAGGGCCATGCAAGGAGTTATTAAGCACATACAAGGTGGACACTTAGCACAACCAAATCAACTCTGAAAATCAAATATGATAGTCCCAAAACTTACCAAATTGACCCTGGAAAGTGACCTCAAAGCATGCAAGATAGGGTCTCTTTGGAAGGCCAAAATGACCACCAAACAAGAGAAGGAGAGAGGGGGTTACCCCCCTCTGATTTGGAGGCTCAAAATAGTGTCTTAGCCACTAAAAATCCACTGGATTTCAGTGGCTATAAGGCCAAACAAAGCATACAATTGGAACTTAGGTGTAAAGCTCAAAATAGGATACAATCAAGAATAAAAGGAAGCATGTGACCCCAAATTAGAAAATTCCCTTAATAAAACATGAATATGATGTCAAAAAAAGACTTTTTCCAGTTTATTACAAATCTCAAAAGTGAACACAAATAGGGCTTATCTATCATGCAAAAGTGGCCCTAAAAGAGAGAATAGAGATAAGGGACAGCAGCTGGCCCCAAATGGCAATGAGCCCTTCAAAAAATTTGAAGAGGGGCTCAAAAAAAGGCACTTTACAATTTACATCAAGCCACGAAAATAAACACAAGTGAGGCTAAACTATCATGCAAGAAAAAGGCCTAAAAGAGGGATAAAGAGACAAGTGGTAGCTGCTGGCCTCAAACAGAGGAGAGACCTTCAACAATGTTGAAGAGGGGCTCAAAACAAGATATTTTACAGTTTATGACCAAGTCCAAAATAGCTCACAAATAAACCTAAAATACTATACAAAAAAAGGCCTAAAAGAGAGTTAAAGAGGCAAGTGATAATAGGAGACCTTAAACAGCAAGAGGTCCTTGATCAAACATGAAAAGGAGCTCAAAATATGACTATTTATAGTTTAGGTCAGAGCCCAAAAATGCTAGCAAGTATGGCTTAGATATAGAGCAAAACAAGGCAAGAAAAGAGGATAAGAGGACTTACCCTTGTAGACCAAAGCTCCAACGGCTTTTGGTTGAAGAAATGGTGCTCCTAACCTCTGGAAATCGCCTCCAAGTGGCTGGAATGGAGTGTGGAGGTGTGGTGCTATGGATTGGTGTGGAAATGGCCAAGATCCAAGGGTGTTTTGAGGGTTGGAATAGAGAGAAAGGGAGATTGTATGCAAGAGCTCTAAACCAAATTTTGTAACCCCTATAATATGAGCTGGGGGGCTGGTTTTATAGGGAGAGGAGTGGAGGAAAAGGGGGGGAAAACCAATTCAAAATTTCCCCCCAAAAGGCAGCCCCCCGAATACAAAATCTGGGGGGAAATAGATTGCACAGCTGGAACACACTTGGAGAGGGGATTCTGGCCGGCCAGGTTCAAAAGGTTCAGGTGGCCGGCCAACCACCCCCCCTGGCCGGGCGGCCAGGGGTCAAAAGGTTCAATGAGAATTGCTGGCCTCCCACCCCAGAAAGGTGGCCTCCCATGTGTGCACAACACAAATATGTGGTCAAAACCCAGAAATGTGAACCAGGAGAGAGAAAAGCTAACTTTTTAGAGGGGTTCAAAAGGGTCAAAGACAATTACTGGCCAGCCTATACATATTGGTGGCCTCCCAGGTGTGTACAACACAAATATGGGGTTTAGGGCTCAAGAAAGTGGCCCCAGGGTGGTCAACATTAGCTTTCTAGTGAGGAAAACGGGCGACGGAGAGCGATGAAGAAATAAAGCTAGCTTTTCAGAACAATTGCTGGCCTCCCACCCTCCTACAAGCTTCCTAACAATGAAAATAAGGTCTCTACCAAAAATGAACCAAAACGGATGCAAAACGAAGGTTCGGGGACCGAAACGCGCGGCCCGGGGCCCCGAAAATGGGCCGTTAAGCACCGGAGGTGGCGTTCGACCACGAAGTTGGTCTGTCGGGCCACAGTGTTCGTCAAAAGGGAGGAAATAAAGTGTATACCAAAAATTGGAGTAAACGGAGGTGGTTAGGCGGTCCCGAACCGAGGCACACGGCCGTTGGCTCTGAAAAATCGGAAACCAGGCTCCAAACAGGAAAAATGGCCTACGACCACGAAACGTAGCCTACGGCCACTGAGAGATGATCTACGAGACCTCTCCCTCCCTTCGGGAAGAGAAAACAGAGCCTGGTTCGCAAACTGAGGCAAGGCACGAAAGACTCCGGAAGTCCGAAGGCAAGGCTCGCAGCCGAGACTCTGAAACTTCTGAGCAAGCACAATATGCAATATTATCAAGCGCTCAATCGGTGATGTCTGAGTCTTAAGGTCAGTCCAAAATGGGGTGTCTACAGTTGCCCCTCTTTGACAGAACTCAGAAGTCATAAGTGACGGGAGTGAATGTCAAAGCCCAGAGACGACCTATTTTTGACAAGGCCAAAGACTTAGACAAACATGCGAGATGAACAAAAAGAAACGTGCCCGCAGGCAGAGAGGGGGCAAAATGCAACTAGCAATGCAAGAAGCCGAAGGTAACTCAATGATCATGCAAGTGCAGCAAGCTGTAATGAAGCACATATTCACAATAGATGCAACAGTTTTAAGCAAGAATGCAAAGCAACAACTATATTTCATGCAGTTAAGAATGCGGAGAATTATTCAACTCTCGCCACGTCTCACACGGAGAAGATACAATACCTGCGTGGTTCGTCTGGTCGTACCAGCCTCAAATGAACCGTACATACAATATCGTGCCTACAAAAGAAAGAAACTCGACAAGCACAACATAATTAGCAACATACATTCAAAGCGATATCGAATGCAGATAATCGCGGTGTCGACGAAAAAGTACATCGTAATGCGAGAAGAAACGTGCGTGACAACATGGGTTAAGCGCGAGGGTATGATAATACCCGTGAAATGTGCACAATAATATGAGTGGTGTGCATGAGAATGCAAGTGATGTGCACGACAACGCAGAATAAATGTGAACTCGAATGCGAGTTTGTCGCAAAACGACGAGCAAAGGAATGCACGTTTTTGACGAGGACAGCTCAAACGCGACCCCCGGTTTACCTCCCGGAGGGGTCGCAACACATTCAAAAAGGATACACCTTGCTTTTGACGAGTAACGATGAGAAACGCATCGAAAGTTGGAGTTGAAGTTCCGGTGGAGCGATTTCGCGACGGAAAGTGCACTTCTCTTGTACTTTTTCAGGTCCCGGGGACTCCAATCCTCCCCAAAATTTGCAGAGAGCTTGGTAGGCACCTGGGGAACACCACCGGCCAGCTCTCTTCCCAAAGAGAGGCCACCGGCCAGGGTTGAGGGAGAGGGGTGGCTGGCCTGCCCGAAAAGGTGGCTGGCCGGCCACCTTTCCAAAACCGTGGGCAGTTTGGTCATTTTACCCTCATTTCTTTAAATGTGCTCATCCAAAGCACTTTTCCTCACAACATCAGCTCCGAAATTGCTTTCTCCTCCTTCCCAAACCATTTTCTTCTTCAGATCTGAGCTTTATACGCGTTTTCCAACGCCCCACGCGAAGTTGTTTCGCGAAAACTTTCAGTTCTCTTCACTTTGAACCGATTAAATTTTGATTTCGGTGCCTCTTTCTTCAATTTCGCCACTTGAGGTGAGTTTGTCTCAACATTTGGAAGATTTTCTCGGGAGTTGACTTTTGTTGACTTTTTCATTTCCCGAGAGTTGACTTTTGTTGACTTTTTTCAATTTTGGCTTATTTTGCTCATTTTCGCATCTTTTTGCAGATTTTCTGAGATGGCCGATCATTTTCCTCACGGTGGAGGTCCTCCGGGCGCCGGGGATGATCCCAATATCATGGCTCTGCCTCCGAGGTTTCGACCCTTCATACCCGAGAGGTACGAACCTCAGGCATATATTCTTCTGCGGGCTATTTTTTATCACTTTACTGATTTTGATGATCGAGCGCCTGGGGATCTGCTTTTGCGAGAGCCAGAGTCTCACCTCTCCCATGAGGCACGAGAGGTATTTACTTCGCCTTTTTTACATTTCCGCAATGTATTTCCGTATTTCTGTACGTTTCATGCCTCTTGCTATGCATATCTGCTCATTTTAGCACGTAGCTTGTTCTGATGCTTAGCCCATGATACAGTATTCTGTTTGCATTTTGAACACTTGAATTTCTAATCACGTAGCCCATAACTTGATGGTGAACACATAGCACACAGATATGTTGACAGTTGAACACTCAGCCCAAACTTCGAATTTCCAAACACACAGCCCAGTTGAAGGTGAACACGCAGCACACATTTGTTGAGAGTAGAACACGCAGCCCAAACTCTGAATTTCTGAACACACAACCCAAGTTGAAGGTGAACACACAGCACACACTTGTTGAGAGTAGAACACGCAGCCCAAACTCTGAATACACAGCCCAGTTGAAGCTAAACACGCAGCCCAAACTCTGAATTTCTGAACACACAGCCCAGTTGAAGGTGAACACGCAGCACACACTTGTTGAGAGTAGAACACGCAGCCCAAACTCTGAATTTCTGAACACACAGCCCAAGTTGAAGGTGAACACATAGCACACACTTGTTTTGAAATCTGAACACACAACCCAAACACTTGACGTCGAACACGCAGCCCGAACTTTGAGATGAACACGCAGCCCACTGATTTTGAAATTTGAACACACAGCCCAAACACTGAATTTCTGAACCCGTAGCCCAAATTGAAGGTAAACACACAGCACACACTGATTTTGAAATTTGAACACACAGCCCAAATACTGAATTTCTGAACCCACAGCCCAAATTGAAGGTGAACACATAGCACACACTGATTTTGAAATTTGAACACACAGCCCAAATACTCGATTTGCACGCAGCTCATTGCATTGTATCTATTTTAGTTTGCACACAGCTCATACATTTCATTTGCACGCAGCTCATTTATTTCATTTGCACGCAGCTCATTTATTTCATTTTGAGACTGAATGTATGTATTCATTCTGAATACAGGTGACCTCCCGTATTGCACGAGGATACGGCTCCGTCGCGGCTAGAGAGTGGTATGCGAAGCTCCCGGAGGCTGTCCGGGATTTGGTTGACTTGGCAAGGTTTGGGCCCTTCTGCTCTGGGATATCTCGTTGTCCGGCTAGTAGGACACTGATGGGTGCTTTAGTGGAGAGATGGTGGGACACCACCAACTCCTTTCATTTCTCTGCTACTGGGGACATGACTATGACCCCATTTGACTTCGCCGTACTGACCGGCCTTGATGTGGGAGGCTGGGCGATCCCATATGATGAGGACATGGGAAAGTGGGAGGCCGCCTGGATCTACTTGTTGGGAGCTCGCCCGCCAGTTGATAGATCTTCGGGCAGGGTCCAATATACTTGGTTTTCCTCCCATTTCCGGAGGGTGGAGATGGAGCCTGAGACTCCTGAGGAGGTGGCCCAGTATACCCGTGGATTTCTGATGTTCCTCTTCGGGACCACTCTGTTTGCCGACAGGGGAAACACTGTCGGGCTTTATCTATTGAGTGCCCTAGTGGACCTATCACAGGTCTGGCGGTATGATTGAGGTGGCGCCAGCCTGGCCACTCTTTATTGCTATATGAGTGCGACCTCCCGTGGACGGGGGAACATACTCGGCGGCTATTAGAGAGCCTGGGAGGTACTTTCTGCCCTCTTAATTTACATTTCTGCTTTACATTCTCTGTACACTGCACACATGGTACACTTTACATTTTGTATCTCTGTACTCTGCCCTCAGCATCCTGTATTTACAATTTGCACTCAGCATTCTGTATTCCCATTCTGCACTCGGCATTCTGTATTCTGATGGCTACTGCCCTGTTTTCCACAGCTATGGATCTATGCGTACTTCCTGACCTTAGCCTCGGAGCTCGAGGTGGCAATGCCTCCCATGACCCCTTACTCGCTGGTATTTGAGGGCCCGTACCGGCCGAGACCTTAGGAGTCTCTTCTCTATCTACGGCAGTACTTTGACACAGTACGGCCATCAGAGGTATTACAGAACTCTCAGTTCTTCATGTTTCCAATCTTTGATTTATCTTGCGCATTTACGATTTCTGATCAGCTTATGCGTTGGTTATCCGCAGATCGCATGGCAGCCTTGGGTGCCTTTGGGTAGTGACCTCCGATTTCAGTTTGCCGGAGCCTAGGGTGCCTCTCGGTACAGGATCCTGTTAGAGGAGCCGGTTGGCAGGGCCTGGTTTTTAGGGGAGCGCTTCCTGCGCCAGACATGGGGCTATCCTGATCAGGGCGTTCCCTCAGCACCCCCAGACGACATGCGGACCGCTGATAGGCTCCCTCCCCAGGGTGTTGTTGACGCCAGGTTGGGTACTGATGTATTTTTTCATGTGGAGCAGGGAGAGTACGCAACTTATCGTCACACATACTTGATGCCTTCGTTGACGGGAGTCCGTACTCCGACGAGGAGACCCGCTGGTATACCCTCATCGAGCCGGGCTCGGGCTGCAGACGTCCCTTCCACTAGTAGGGCCGGTACATCCAGAGGTGGGGGTGGATTGGTTCCCCCGATTCCTCTGACTCATCATCATCCTGGGTGGCCAGACATGACGACCGAGCTGACGGGATAGCGATTCGGACTCCCTACTCGATTCTGATATAGCCTCCCATGTCTGACCATAGATATGTCAGAGATCCTGATTCGCCGCCGGTATGCTTTACAACTTTGATTTATCACTCAGATATTTGGACATTCATTCCTTTACTGATATTTTGCATTTGTATCTGCAGCCTCCGGTCGGGTACATGATGAGATGCTCGGGATGATGGCCACACTCGAGGGTATGGTCTTACGGAGAGAGGCACAGTTGTCCATTATGGGCATCCAGGTACTCTTTAATTTTCTCGCATTCATCATACTTCCGATGACATGCTGAATTTGATCATTTCACTGCATTGATAGGTTGCCTGTGTAGAGCACATCTGACACACACCACATTCATATACTGTATCTGCATGCACCCTCATTTTATGTAGTTTGCTTGCATCTGTATCTGATACACACATTTGAGTTGATGTATTCAAACTGCACTTCTATTTTCAGATGCCTCCGGTATATCAGTCACAGACCGGGCCATCCAGGCCTTCTCGAGGAGCTAGGCCATCTCGGCCTTCTCGCGGGGCCGGGCCATCTCGACCTTCTCGCGGGGCCGGGAAAGGGGAGTCGTCCCGCAGACGCAGAGCACATATCATAGAGGAGGAGCCCAGTGAGGAGGAGGAGAAGGAGGAGGAGGCTGCAGATAGTTAGTCAGAGACATCTGCTGACAGAGAGGAGGGTTCCGACCCTAGTTCCGGGAGTGGAGAGGAGGCTGAGGAGGATCCCCAGGATGACAGTTCCGACTCAGATGGTGCCGGTGGTGCAGAGCCTGTTCCACAGAAGATGAAAAAGAGGGCCTCTTATTCCTGCTCTTGAGAGCATTGGTGCAGCTGTTTCCTGCTTTATTTACCTTTTTACTAGTAGTTGTAGCACATTGTACATTATTAGGCAGTTTTATTTTCTGTAAAACTTGTACTTTTGCTGTAAAATGTTGTAACAAAGGAAGCATGATGGAATGAGACAGCTTTTGAAAAAGTGTTGTAGTTTATGTTCTCAGCATCGCATCGCATCATTTTACACAAAAATGAGATTGAATGGAATTGTGTACTGAAAATTGCCAAGTCAGGTGGTGAACCGACGCAACCAACTAAACAACCTAACTTACTAAGAAACAACAAAACCTTAGCAAGTTTACAACTCGATAAGCAAAACACAACAAAATTGATTAAACAATGAGTAGCACCCTTGACAAACAAAAACTCGACAGCTCGACAAAACTTAACAACTCGATAAACAAGACAATTCAACAAACATAACGACAACTCGATAAGCAAAATAACAACTCGATAATCAAAACAACGACTCGATGAGCAAGACTTAACAACAACTCGATAAACAAGGTGTATTTCGGATGATCTGGGCGGCAGAACGCATCCAAAACTGAGGAAAACTCATGCCTTCAACACTTCCGATGCATGGAAATGCTAGGAACTTCCTTCTAGAGGGTAGAACAGGACCAAAGACACAGATTGCAACATGGCCGGCCACCTTTGGGAGCTGGCCGACCAGCTTTTTGCATTTGAGGGGAGAGGGGTGGCTGGCCTGCCAGAAAAGGTGGCCGGCCGGCCACTTAGCCTAGCAACCACCAATTTTTCGACGCGTGTCCCCCCGAACAGTGCCTTATCCCCTTTAAAAGTCCTAGCTTCGTGGCTCATTCATTTCATCTCAGTTTTGCATAAAAAATGGAGGCGTTTCTCATCGAAAATCTCGCAGCTTGGATTGCTTCTTTAGATGGCTCGGAAAAGTTGAACTTCCGTGGCTTCGGCTTGAATGCACTATTCACGTTGAGCCGTACTCCGCTGCATCTTCCTTTTCTCCATGCCGCGGCGAGGTTTTGGAACCCGGTAACACACGTCTTTAGCTTCGGTGGGCAAGAGGTATGTCCAACTTTCGAAGATTTTCAAGCTTTGATGGAATCTGAAAGTTATGAAGAGATCTTGCCTCAGTTTCACTTTGGTCACGCCCAAGCTTTAGGGCGGATGTGTGGACTCACCACGCATGACACTCGGTCTCTGATCTGCAGTGGGGAACTGGACATCCTCGGTTTGGTTCATCGCTTTTCTGACGCCGGTGACCGTGGTGACCATCATTGGCAAGGTTTCCGACAACATGCCCTTTGCTTGTGTATGCTATCTCACTTTCTACTTGCTCCGGGCTGTGGTGGATCTAGCATTCGCTTGATTGAAGTTGCTCAAGACTTGAAGGAAGGAAAGAGTTGTATTGCGATGACACTGGCTGAGACGCTGATGGGCTTGGATGCTTTCCATTGCCAGGAGACGACCAGATTTGCGGGGAGTCCACTACTGCTGCAGGTAATGTTTCCCACCCAATCTTACATATGTATTGCTCACATCACTCGGCCCTCAGGCTCGATTTTTCTCACAAAACCCTTGTCTTACTTTTCTCTCATCGTATATCTCTCTATTCTTTATTCTCTCATTTTTCATCCCTTAAGGTATGGTTGATGGATAAATTGCAGGTTGTGGACTCTTGCCCAGCCTACTCAGCTCGTGGCTACTTCTTTCGACAATGCCTAGTCGATGCCCTTGATGAGGGATGGTGGTTCAACTGGATGTGCAATTTGTCTGCAGATCGTATCGCTGGCGCTGCCCTTGGCTCAATCTCCCGGCAATGAGCTATAGCATGTTCCGGCAGACCGGGATCCAATTGATTGTTCTGACTCACTGTGTGTTCTACTTTCCGTTCCGGTTCCAACGCCAGTTCGGTCATGATTAGACTTGCCCACCAGAGGGGATAGAATACCCGGTTGCCTTCCCGGTCCGAGGTGCACAGCTTGCCCGATATGCCACAGCATAGAGGACGAGAGAACTCCTGGCCCCCGCTCCCACTTTCAGTTATACTTTGTCTGATGAGTGCTTGGATTGGCTCAATGAAGAGGCACAGATTGGGCCCAGCTTGGCATCAGAGGCTTCGACCAGCTCTGGGAGGGGGGCGCAGGGACACCTGACTTGACTATATCCCGGATTTATTGCTTTATTAGTACTTTCAAGTTTTCTTTATGAATGTAATAAAAAGCAACTTCGATTGTATGCAAAAGCAGGAGAACTCTGTTTTGAAATCAATGAAATTGAAGGTTGTGGTACTGAAAATTTTCCACTTTGGTCTAAAAATGGTCTTAGTTGTAGAAAGATTAATTTGAACAAAGTCAACTTTCATTAAAACTTTTCAAAACCATTTTCGATATGGATCAGAACTGGACACGCCTGAGATCTGTCACTAAGATGCACAACCCCAGATCCCTGCAGCTGGAAAGTTGCCCCTAGTCTGAAGAGTTCCGTGGCACTGCATGGCAACGGAAAGTTGCCCCTAGTCTGAATAGCACTGCACCGGAGATTACAGTCGAAGCTCTTGAACGCTGAATCGACAAAGATGACTAAGATGATCACATGGATAAAGTTGATCGGGGAAAAGTTTATGGCTGAACTTCAGGATGAAGTTGCCTACGTATCCCAAAGATGGGAATCAAGCCTTATGTAGTTCAGGCTTAGGTTCACTCGAGTATTTTCACTCTCCTTTTACGCTCTAACTTTTGCCAAGGCCGCCCTTTGCGGGTTTTCAACCTTGCGAGCTCAGTTTTTATATTTTCCAATTTTTTATGCTCTAACTTTTGCCTAGGTCGCCCTTTCGAGTTTTCGGCCTAGCGAGCCTCTCAGGGGTAATATTTCTTCAACTTGTCCATGGTGATCGGTTGGGAGAATTCTAGGCCATCTAGGTCCATCAGAACCACAGCTCCACCTGACCAGATAGACTTGATGATGTAAGGACCAGTCCAATTGGGTCTGAACTTGCCCCTTGGGTCGTGGATGGGAGCTCAGTTGTCCTTGAGCACCAAATCTCCTTCCTTTAGATTCTTGGACTTAACTTTCTTGTTGAAAGCCCGGGCAATTCTGCGTTGATAACCTTGAACATGGTACAGTGCTTTCAGTCTTCTCTCATCAAAGAGCATGAGTTCCTCAAATCTGCTTTGCTGCCAATCTGCTTCGGCTATTTGACATTCAGCCAGTACTCGCAATGACGGAACCTCAATCTCAATGGGTAGAACGGCCTCCATCCCATAAACCAATGAATACGGAGTCGCTCCGGTAGAAGTTCTAATTGAAGTCCTGTAGCCCCACAGAGCAAATGGCAGCTTATCTGGCCAATCCCGGTAGGTTTCCACCATCTTCTACAGTATGTGTTTGATATTCTTGTTGGTGGCCTCGACCGCTCCGTTGGTTTGCGGCCGGTATGTAGATGACTTATCAAAAGCCATGTTGTATTTTTCCAACAAATCAATCACTTCCTTCTTGAAGTGGGAACCATTATCTAAAATAACCTCATTCGGGACCCCGTAGCGACAGATGATGTTGTTCCTGATGAACTTTGCAACATGCGACGCCTTCAACACTGCATATGATTGGGCCTCGACCCACTTTGTGAAGTAATCTATCGCGACCAGGATGAACTCATGCCCATTTGACCCCTTTGGAGTGACAGCCCCGATCACATCAATTCCCCAAACTGAAAATGGCCACGGCGAAGTCATATTGTATAGCTTCGACGGTGGGATATTCATGCGGTTTGCATGGATCTGACACTTGTGGCATCGCCGAACAAAACCGATACAATCCTCCTCCATGGTGGACCAGTAGTAACCCTGTCTAAGGATCTTCCGTGCTAGCATTACTCCGTTCATATGCGCACCGTATTCTCCTCCATGGATGGCCTCCATTAGGCGCTTCGATTCCTCGGCTTCAACACACAGCTTATGCATTCCCAGATGACCTCTCTTATGCAGCTTACCCCCACAGATGATGAACTGAACGACCATTCTCCTGATTGCCCTTTTATCCTTGGCATTTACCCCTGGCAGATACACTTCCTTCTCCAAGAAATTCCAAATGTCGTAATACCAGGGGTTTTCATCCTGAACCTCATCTATAGCAGCAATCGACTCATAGCCTAGCGCAAATTTATGGTCAATGATGACTAGACGC
Source organism: Camellia granthamiana (assembly GCA_036172215.1). Lineage (NCBI taxonomy): Eukaryota > Viridiplantae > Streptophyta > Magnoliopsida > Ericales > Theaceae > Camellia > Camellia granthamiana. Next base: position 175,061,622 of record CM069903.1, on the reverse strand, counting down.
ATCCGGACTCCAAACGGGATGTCTATCATGGAAGATAGAGTTGCTAAAGAATCTGCGAACCTGTTGTTCTCTCTTGGAAGATGAGCAAAGTTTAGCTTCTCAAACCTAGGAATTAACAACTCCAAGGTCTGGTGATACATCATCATTTTTTCTTCTTTGACTTTCCAGTCTCCTTTTGCTTGAGACACAACAAGGTTCGAGTCCCCAATGACGTCCAACCGTCTTGCCCCTAGTTCCAGGGCTGCTTCTGGACCGGCAATGCATGCCTCATATTCTGCTTCGTTGTTCGAGACTTTAAATCGGAGTTTGAAGGCTAGAGCGATACGGGAATTGTCGGGTGCTATTAGCAACACTCCTATCCCATACCCGTACTAATTTGACGCTCCGTCAAAGTACATCGTCCAATACTCGTCGTCGATGTGCAAAATGGCTTCATCTGGAGATAAGTATTCAACTGTTTCACCTCCTTCCACTGGATGATCGGCTAAGAATTCTACTACTGCCCTTCCTTTGACTGACTTGCGTGTCACATATTTCAGGTTGAATTCGGAGAGCAACAGCAGCCAACGAGCTAGCCTACCCGTAAGTGCCGGTTTCTCGAAAAGATATTTGATGGGATCGAGTCGTGAAACCAACATTATGGAGTGAGCTAACAGGTAGTGCCGCAGCTTCCTGGTAGCCCATACCAAAGCTAAGCAAGCCTTCTCCAACGGTGTGTAGTGAGTCTCATACTCTAGCATCTTCTTGCTCAGATAGTAGATAGCCTTCTCCACCTTGTCATCGGATTCTTGCGCGAGCATACAGCCCATTGTGGTCTCAGTTACTGAAAAGTATAATATCAACGATTTCCCCGGCTCTGGCGGTGACAACACGGGCGGGTTCTGTAAATATTCCTTGATCTGTTCAAAAGCAGCTTGGCATCGGCCGTCCCATTGGAATTTCTTGCCTTTCTTCAGGAGACCAAAAAGTGGTTCACAAGTCAAGGTTAATTTTGAGATAAACCGTCTTATAAATTGCACTTTACCCAGAAAACCTCGCACCTCCTTTTCAGTCCTTGGTGGTGGCATTTCTAAGATGGCCTCGATTTTTGAAGGGTCGACCTCGATGCCCCTTTCTGTAATCAGAAACCCCAGCATTTTTCCCGCTGTAACACCGAACGTACACTTCTGAGGATTTAGCCGCAACCAAAATTCTCTGATCCTTTAAAAGAACTTTTGCAAGGCGGTGTAGTGGCCCTCTCTTTCTTTGGACTTGACAATCATGTCGTCCACGTACACCTCAACCTCTTTATGGATCATATCATGTAGTATTGTGGTCGCGGCCCGTTGATATGTAGCCCCAGCGTTCTTCAACCCAAACGGCATCACTCTGTAGCAGTAAGTCCTCCACGGGGTGGTGAAAGCAGTCTTCTCCTGGTCTTCAGTTGCCATCACTATCTAATTGTAGCCTGAGAAGCCATCCATGAACGAAAGCAAAGCATGCCCCGCTGTGAAATCCACCAACTCATCAATATGCGGCAAGGGAAAGTCGTCCTTCGGACTAGCTCTGTTCAAATCCCTGAAATCCACGCACACTCGGATCCTGCCATCCTTCTTCGGCACTGGGGTCGGGTATTCGGATACCAGCAGGAAGCCTGCGTCGATTTGCTTGGTGACCTCTTCCTTAATCTTGAGAGCCCAATCCGGGCGGATCCTCCTGAGTTTCTGCTTAACAGGTCAGGCCTCGGGGTCAAGAGGGATCCGGTGCTGTACAATCACAGGATCGATTCCAGGCATGTCTTCGTAGGACCACGCGAAAACATCTTTGAAATCTTTTAATAAAGCGACTAAGCGCTCGCGTTCCTCCGAAGACAACGTGGACCCGATCTGGACCAGCCGCGGGTCCTCCTCAGTACCAATATTCACTATGGTGATTTCATCCACTAGGGGTTTGACAAATCTTTCCTGCTCTTGTTCAATTAAGCGTTGCAAAACTGGAGGAATTTCGTCCTCGTCGTTTTCATCAAAATTTTGAAAGTCTGAGTTAATGCAATAAATCAAGGGCACAGAAAAGTACTCAGAAACCACAGCTACTTGATTCTCATTAAGCACATCCAAATCGTCCGATTCTTCGGTTACAACAGACTCAAAAGAGAAAGAAAAAAATGACCTGGACAAGACTGTGGCATCCGGGTTATCATCTCCAGGAATACCAGACTCAGACTCAGTCGATCTGGAACTTGATTCCAACTCACAAGACTCGGTGGAATCAGATTCTGGCTCACTACCTGACCCGGTGCTGCTGGACAAAAATCTCTCTTCATACTGCCAAATGAGAGAGGGTGCGATAGATGCATCCAAAATAGTTGCTAGTGGGCCTACAGCCGTTCCATTCCCGATCACGCATACCGAGAAATTATCCCCCAAGCACTCCTGGTCGATCGGAGGATCTGAAAGTAGACACGCCAGCGCTACCCCCATTTCAAGTTCAATGTCCTCAGACTGCACTGTCTTACACTGCTCAACCTCAGCTGATGGGTCCGTCTGCTCTTCGGCAACGCCATCCCCGGATAGTTGCAGGTCGAAGAAGATCTCGAAACCAGGCACGCGCTTCCTCTCCGCGTTCAGCCACCGCTCTGGGAAGCCACAAAATGGAAAGTCCTCCCCCTCCCGAACAAAGCGTCCGTTTCTGAATGGGCCTATGCATTAACTCAAAAGGCTTCCCTGCCTTCTTTGCTTTGGTTCTTCCAGCCATCTCTTTACCCTTCCTCACCCAGTCCTCTTTGGTGGGCAGATAACCTAAGCCAAAGGTATGCGGGTTGTGTGGCACTTCGGTCAATGCTGCGACGCCCTTTCAGCCGCTCTTTCCTAATCCCATCCCGGGGATGTGTTGAAGCTTGTTCATGAGGTATACAGATTGAGCACTGACGTACACTCCCTCATTAACAGCCATGATGTTCTGCACAATTCGGGCCACAGCCAAAGTAAACCCTAATAAGAACAAATCCTCCGTGCCATGTTCAATCTCCAAGATTGGTGTAGACACTTCCGGCGGCGGATGGATTGACGAATTCCCAAAAACAATAGCTACCCCTTTCCCGTGAGGGTACTTCAACATCTGATGCAAGGTGGAAGAGACTGCCTTGACCTGGTGCAACCACGGTCGCCCCAAAAGTAGGTTAAAGGTTGCGGGAACGTCCAAGACATGGAATTCAATGTTGTGTTGTCTTGGACCAACCTGGGTCTGAATTTTGACAGTCCCCATCACTTCCCTGCTTGTGTTATCATAGGCTCTGATCACTTGAGTAGTTGGTACGAAGTCCGCGGGCTTCAACCCGATTGCATATGCCGTCCTTGACGGGCACACATTAATAGCGGATCCCGTATCGACAAGAACCACCGGTACCCATTTGCCTCTACATTCCACCGAAATGTAGAGAGGTTTATTGTGATTTGCGCCCTCAGGCGGTAGTTCTTTGTCAGAAAAGGTCAACGTCGGGGAACCTCCTCCTGGAAAAACCAATCCAACTAGCTGCTCTGGTGTGGTGTCTACGGAGAGCTTAGCCTTGTCCATGGCTGAAAGGACAGCCTACCTGTGTACTCGTGATGCCATAAGCAGTCCCCAAATGGAGATGTCTGTTTGTATCTTCTTTAACTGCTTCAGTACAGCCTCTTCTTCGATTTGCTTTTCTTTCAGCCTCTCAGCTTCCTTATCTTTCCCAGATGCTTCCGGCTGGTCTAGGTGCGGGGGCTTGAAATACCGCCCACTTTTTGTCATATGATCGACCTCGCCGATATACCAGGTGTCGTCTAGCTGATTGCTCCCCCAATCCTCATCTGTGTGGGCAAGACATAAATCATTGTCTTCCCACCACATTCCATCGGTAGCCGATAGACACCTGTTCGGCCCCAGTATGGTCGTACTTGCAGTACCTTCAGCCCATACGCTTGCAGCATTTTCTGTTCTCGTGCCCACAGCACTCTCGGCCCCTTCATGGGCTTTAGCTTTCCTGATCCTCTCAGAATCCCAAAACCTCTCCTGTTCCGACTGCGTCAGTGCAGTTGGTTGTTCAGCTTTTTCTGCATCCACGATGCTTAAGTCCCGAGCGAAATTCTTCGTACCGGCGCTCTCCTGCAATGCATTCTGACTTCCGGCCCTTCCGGCCACAATTGATACTCTCGCCCCTACCGGGCCCTGCTCCAACTGGGATTCTTTGACAACGTCTGGTAGGTCGTCAAGCCACCCAGTTACCTCTGCTGATTCCTCATAATCAAACTAGTTGACTGCGGCGTCCCCCGATTCTTGGTCATTGAAAAACTGGAGGTTGGCTAAGTCCTCTTCCACTGTCGTCAAATCATCTGCCCTCTGCTCAAATCCATCCCCTTGGATCACACACAGCTCTGCCTTTTCTGGCAATTCTACACTTGGCTCAATCCGGCCCACTGATAAGATGTAATCACTTGGATCGTAGACTTCCCCAGCGACACTCCTAGACTGCCCATACCCTGATTCACCAATTCCGTCCTCTTCTGAAACCTCCTCTGCTCTGTCTTCTACAGTCACCACCAGTGGCTTGGGTTGGGTTCTGGAGATGTCTAACATGCACAAAAAGTCAGTGCAGTCAGGAAGGAGCACCTCCGGCTTAGGTAGGTGGGAAGGAGTGATATAGATACTAGGATCGTAAGACACAACCCCAGTCTGGATAAAATTGACTCTTTTGGGAGGTGGAGCTTGGTTGTGTGTAGGGAGCGGGTTAGTTGTGACATTGGGTTTTTCTAGGGGTAGGATCACCTGTTTGTCAATGAGATCTTGAATTCATGACGCAGTCGGAAACATTGGTCAGTGTCGTGACCATGTTGTTGGTGATATGCACAGTATTTGGCTGGGTTGTGAGAAGGAGGGAGCGGATTTGGCAATGGCCTTGGCTCCAGGGGCTTTAGATGCCCTTTCCTGATTAATACCCCTAGAGCCTTGGACAGGGGCATATACAATGGGGTGAAGTTTCTTTGGCCTCTGGGTGGGTACTTGGTGTTTTAGGTGTTACTTCCAGATGCACCGGAGAAAGGTGTGGCTGCCATGGGTCTTGGAAGGGGAGGGGGAATGGTGGTGACCATGCTGACTTCCGAAGCCCTTGTAGTTGTAGCGCCACTCGGGCCTGCATTGTTGTTGCAGTTAAAGGTTCTTCGGGGCTGCTCTCTATCTTGGTCAATCAGACCCTGTTTTATTGCATCTTTGATTTGTACCCCCATCTCATGCAGATCAGAAAAGGTGGGGAAGGGGAGTACAATCATCTTTTGCATTAGTTTTGGCTGGAGATTGAGCACAATCATCCTGATCTGGTCCTTGTCAGTAGGCCTTAGGGTCATCATCGAGGCCTTCGCCCTCCACCGAGTTACAAATTCCGAGAAGCTCTCTTTAGGCTCCTGCCTTGTTGTTTCGAGATCCCGGGTTGTAATCTCGATTTGAGTATTGTAAGAGTATTGCGCAACAAAGGCCTCGGCCATTTCATCCTAACTCCATTTAACATCATCCTCTAACTTCGCATACCAGATAGCGGCCACACCCGACAGGGTCCGACCGAATAGCGAAAGCTTCTGTGGTCTGGTGAGGCCCATCGGCCGTAGTATATCTGAGAAAAAACGGAGGTGGACCATGGGATCCCCAGATTCGTCGAAGCGATCAATTTGCGGCATTTTGAATCTATCTGGTAGCGTCACGGCCACATCGGTATATCCGTCCTCGATATCCGGAATAGCCTTCACCCCTTGGGATTTCTTGAACAACTTCTCAAGCTTGCTCAATTTCAATGCTGTAGGGTCTATCTCGAACTCGAAGGGAGAGTCCAGGTGGTTGATAGGCGTAGGTGCCTTAGACAGTTGAGGTAGAAGTGGGGGCGGAGCTGGCCCTGCTGGAATATCTGTGTCCTGCTGAAGGATCTGAACATTTGGCAAGATGTTCTGGGCGTTCGGCATGGTATTCTGGATAGTCGGTGCATGCATTGGTAACGGGGCTCCTGGTGGGGGAGGAGCTTGGTGTGAGGCTGATGCTCCATTCTGCTATTGCAGTCTAGTGATGAGTTCGGCCTGCTGGGCCATGACTGTGGCCTGCTGTTTAGCAAATTCCGCTTGGCGGACAGCATCCTCCTGCATTTGCTTCATGCTCTCTTGGAGCTGTCGCATCATTTCTTCCATCCCGGCTATGTTCTGCTGATCCTGCTGACTGACTGGTATGTGTATCTCTATGGCAGAAACTGAGATCTCAGTCCGACTGTTCACTGCTAGAGTAGACCACTGCTCTGGTAATCTCTGCTCAGACACACTGCGCTTCCTCGATTTTCTTCTGATAACTGGGGGTAGAGAATGGAACACTGGCTGTCCGTCAACCAGATCCTCAGATCGATTGAGTCGGCGACCTCTTGTCCAGGGTGCTTGGGGAATATCTGCTTGGTCGGAAGCAATGATGCTAAAACTGCCCCTAGTAAAAAGATAAATAAAGCAATAAGGAAATAAATAAACAGATAAACGGACAACATGTCAACTTAAAGTAAATGCACAACACACAGCTGGGCATAACAACACACGGTCGATAAGCTGAACATACATTGTCCTCAATCACTGATCACTATCCCTGAATCACTGTCCCCAAAGACTGAATCTGATACCCGCAGATAACTGATTCTCAAACACTGACTGATGCCCGCAGGCCTGATGCCCAAACTCGCAAACTAATACATGCAACCCCTGTAGAGACACGCTCTGACAGCACATAACAGATAATTGAAAGCCAAAACAGCCCTATGTTAGGGTAGGGTTTCCCTGTCCTATTTTGTCAGGAGCTAGGGTTTCACTACGCACGCAGCGGTTTCAAACAACCTACAATCGGGTAAGCAACCTGTCTTAGTTTGGAATGGTCACTATGGATCCGAATATGCACTAGGTCGAATGGTCAAAAAGGGTGCCCCGGTAAAACCGGGGTTTGTGTTCCCATACTGACAGAGCCCATAACCGGTCAGCCTTATGGTCATGCCTTGACAAGACAAGCCTCCGGCAAACCGTTCAGGAATAGCAGATGGCAAACACGGTGTCCTAGGCGCACCAATGCAAATGCAATGTAAAGAAACACGTAAGTGTAGTCAAAACAAGATATCATGAGTTCGAGTCAAGTTCTCTAAATCCCCAGCAGAGTCGCCAGAAACTGTAGACGTCCCCGAACACCCCGGGAGGAATGAGGTCCCGTTTTGTTCATTTGGGGTTCACTATAGTTCGGACTCAAATTGTCACGGTTCTTAATCGGAACCAAAGAGTCCAAATCCGGCAAATCGTTTTGAGAAAATAGATTTTTAGAAAGAAGTGCCAAACATGGACTGCTTTGCCGGATACAGAGTCGCCACCTAAATATTTTATTTTGGGAAATTTAGGAAACCCTGACTCGTTTGCCTAAGGCCACGTGTCCGTCATCACCAAAGTTGCCTCGGCTCGGGAACTTGGGTACAATTGGGGAAGGTCACTTCGTGAGCACCCCCCGCTCGCCCGATCAAAGATCGGCCTCTACTAACCATGATATCTAGTTTTGAAAACTCTACGCGTTCTTATTCCGGTCATTAGCCTAGATTTACTATGTGATGCGCGCAGCATACAAGTATAGACTGGGTTGCCTAAATTGGAACAAAACATTTCATGTTTATTTATTTGAAAATGGTTTGATGGTGCTACCCGCAGGTAGGCTAAGACGTGGATTTGCCACCCTAGGGTGGGCTTAGAAAAACATGATTTTGCCACTATCCAGTGGGCTTAAAACTCACAATTAATGAAATGTTCCAATTCAAATAACCCAACCTTCACCCACAGGCATTCAGGCAGATATATCACATAAACAAATAGCCTCATGGTAACCATGCTATCATGGCAGTCACTCACACGCATGCAAGTATGCTAAAGCATAAAAACTTACTGAGTACTCCAAGCCAAAACATAAGCTAATTAGAAATCCATGCATGATCCTAACTATATAGAAATGCCTAATGCAACACATGCGAAATGCAACTATAGTAGGCTCGGCTATTCTAAAGATGGCATATGATGATGCTACAGCTAACATGTATTCAACTTGGAATTGAAATACAAATGTAGTTAGTATGATGCGCCGAGCCCGGTGCATGCAAGACAGATGAATGAATGCAAACATGTTATCATACTGTATGCTAATTGAAACATGCCCTAATCTAACCATCATAAGCTGGTAAATAAAATGGAGAAAGATGTGGGGTTGAAAGACATACATCACACACATGCACACTTATTACAGTTGTGCCCTCGCGCAGAGGGTCCGAATAAATAATACAGTCCCGAATAAATAGTACAGTCCGAATAAGTACAAAATCCTAATTAATTAACAAATTAATCTAGGAAAGCAGTAAATTGCACGCAAATTCGTGGACCGCCCCCACTCTGTTCCGAATGATGAATGATGCATGCTTGGGTTGCCTTTGTCGGAAAATCCCTTGTGATGCCCCGGTTTGCCTCTGTTTGCAATTGTTCTTGGAATGCGTGCCAAACTCCGGAAGGCTGCTGATTCTTGATTTGCTGCAACAGAGAGCAAGAAAGGGGCATGGCAAAGTATTTTCACATATGTATGCATGACTACTCTTCAGGGAGTGTAGTCCTCGATTCTCGTGCCACCAATCACGCATTTCGATGCACGATGGCCGAGGAGTCGATTTGCATGACTCAATATAAAATGAATGCACATATGGACACAACAAGGCCTAGACTCCATCATGGATAATCCGAAGTGTCGGCGACTGGGAATTGAGACACGTTCCGTCACTCGGAGTATGAAACATCCCTCGTCTCCCGTACTCGGGCTAACTCCTATCCCAAACACAATGCGATATGCATGACATGCATGAATGCAATCCTAACATGCAACCTAGCATACACAATGCTATGAAATGGCATACACAATGCACGAGGTAACATGGCATACACAATGCGCTAACATACAACCTAGCATACGCAATGCTATGAAATGAAATGGCATACACAATGCACGATGGACTTACACCAACATGAGTGGACCTCAGCCACACTCACATTGATAGCCATTAGATGGAAATGAGACTCTCGAAATGCGTGCACGCAAGCACGCAAACCGAGGACTGAACCTAAGGCATCAAATGCCACTCTACCAAAGCATGGCAAGGCATGGAATATGGTATGCAAACATGCAAATTCTAGCACTGAAATATGATGCTACACAGCCCCGAAACATGGAAACATGGCACCCGATGCATGAGATGAACCCCGAAACTCGAAACTAGGCACATGGAATGACTTATAGCTATACAAAGCATGCATTATTTGATCATGAAGCATGAAGACAGAGCCAAGTCAGTCCCAAAACATGAACATTTCTAGTTCAAAGCATGGCCAAAAGATGCTAACAAGATGGACTAAAATAGCATGCAATTTTGACTAGCAAACATGGATTGCATGGCATGTATATGAAGCACATGGAATCTTACCAAACCATCAAAAATCAATGAATAAATCATGTGAAGATAGGCCTAAATAACCATTAATATGCAACCAAGGCATGCAAAAATGATGAGTTCCTTTAGAGGGCCATGCGAGTTATTAAGCACATACAAGGTGGACACTTAGCACAACCAAATCAACTCTAAAAATCAAATATGATAGTCTCAAAACTCACCAAATTGACCCTGGAAAGTGACTTCAAAGCATGCAAGATAGGGTCTCTTTGGAAGGCCAAAATGACCACCAAACAAGAGAAGGAGAGAGAGGGTTACCCCCCTCTGATTTGGAGGCTCAAAACAGTGTCTTAGCCACTGAAAATCCACTGGATTTTAGTGGCTATAAGGCCAAACAAATCATGCAATTGGAACTTAGGTGTAAAGCTCAAAATAGGATACAATCAAGCATACAAGGAAGCATGTGACCCCAAATAAGAAAATTCCCTTAATAAAACATGAAGATGATGTCAAAAAAAGCCTTTTTCCAGTTTATGACAAATCTCAAAAGTGAACACAAATAGGGCTTATCTATCATGCAAAAGTGGCCCTAAAAGAGAGAATAGAGATAAGGGATAGCATCTGGCCCCAAATGGCAAGGAGCCCTTCAACAAAGTTGAATAGGGGCTCAAAAAAAGGCACTTTACAGTTTACATCAAGCCACGAAAATAAACACAAGTGAGGCTAAACTATCATGCAAGAAAAAGGCCTAAAAGAGGGATAAAGAGACAAGTGGTAGCTGCTGGCATCAAACAGAGGAGAGCCCTTCAACAATGTTGAAGAGGGGCTCAAAAAAAGATATTTTATAGTTTATGACCAAGTCCAAAACAGCTCACAAATAAACCTAAAATACTATGCAAAAAAAGGCCTAAAAGAGAGTTAAAGAGGCAAGTGATATTAGGAGACCTCAAACAGCAAGAGGTCCTTGATCAAACATGAAAAGGAACTCAAAATATGACTATTTAAAATTCAGGTCGGAGCCCAAAAATGCTAGAAAGTATGGTTTAGATATAGAGCAAAACAAGGCAAGAAAAGAGGAGAAGAGGACTTACCCTTGTAGACCAAAGCTCCAGCAGCTTTTGGTTGAAGAAATGGTGCTCCTAACCTCTGGAAATAGCCTCCAAGTGGCTGGAATGGAGTGTAGAGGTGTGGTGCTATGGATTGGTGTGGAAATGGCCAAGATCCAAGGGTGTTTTGAGGGTTGGAATAGAGAGAAAGGGAGATTGTATGCAAGAGCTCTAAACCAAATTTTGTAACCCCCAAAATATGAGCTGGGGGGCTGGTTTTATAGGGAGAGGTGTGGAGGAAAAGGGGGGGGGAAACCAATTCAAATTTCCCCCCCAAAAGGCAGCCCCCCGGATACAAAATCTAGGGGGAAATAGATTGCACAGCTGGAACACACTTGGAGAGGGGATTCTGGCCGGCCAGGTTCAAAAGGTTCAGGTGGCCCACCGGCCACCCCCCCTGGCCGGCCGGCCAGGGGTCAAAAGGTTCAATGAGAATTGCTGGCCTCCCATCCCAAAAAGGTGGCCTCCCATGTGTGCACAACACAAATATGTGGTCAAAACCCAGAAAATGTGAACCAGGAGAGAGAAAAGCCAACTTTTTAGAGGGGTTCAAAAGGGTCAAAGACAATTATTGGCCGGCCTATACATATTGGTGGCCTCCCAGGTGTGTACAACACAAATATGGGGCTTAGGGCTCAAGAAAGTGGCCCCAGGGTGGTCAACATTAGCTTTCTAGTGAGGAAAACGGGCGACGGAGAGCGATGAAGAAATAAAGCTGGCTTTTCAGAACAATTGCTGGCCTCCCACCCTCCTACAAGCTTCCTAACAATGAAAATAAGGTCTCCACCAAAAATGAACCAAAACGGATGCAAAACGAAGGTTCAGGGACCGAAACGCGCGGCCCGGGGCCCCGAAAATGGGCCGTTAAGCACCGGAGGTGGCGTTCGACCACGAAGTTGGTCTCTCGGGCCACAGTGTTCCTCAAAAGGGATGAAATAAGGTGCATACCAAAAACCAGAATAAACAGAGGTGGTTAGGCGGTCCCGAACCGAGGCACACGGCTGTTGGCTCTAAAAAGTCAGAAACCGGGCTCCAAACAGGAAAAATGGCCTACGACCACGAAACGTAGCCTACGGCCACTGAGAGATGATCTAAGAGACCTCTCCCTCCCTTCGGGAAGAGAAAACAGAGAAAACAGAGCCTGGTTCGCAAATCGAGGCAAGACACGAAAGAGTCCGGAAGTCCGGAGGCAAGGCTCGCAGCCGAGACTCTGAAACTTCTGAACGAGCACAATATGCAATGTCACCAACTGCTCAATCGGTGACATCTGAGTCTTAAGGTCGGTCAAAAATGGGGTGTCTACAGTGGGAAAATCAGCCTTCCAGTATTTTCCTCTGCAGTGGTGGACGCTCAAGCGAGCGTTTGGACGCTCGAGCGGGAGTTTGTGTGTGCGCTCGAGCGGGGAGTTAGACGCTCGAGTGGGGACCTGGTATGTCGAGATTATGGGAGTGTGTATCCGTCGCTCGAGCGGGAGTTTGAACGCTCGAGTGGGAGTCTGTGAGTGACGCTCGAGCGAGGGTTTCCACGCTCGAGCGGGGCGACGTATATTTAAAACCGAGATCCGACTTTTTGGATGATTTTTCAACATTCTTTCTCTCTCTTACTTTTTCAAAAAGCTATTTTGAGAGCTCCTCTCACTAAAACCCTAACTTCTCTCTTAGGATTGATCTAGTAGGAGTGATTTCCTCACCTTGGGCCTTTGTAAAAGTTGGGTTGATCGTCGAGGGCTATCTTTTAATCTGAAAATTTTGGGATTTGGAGAATCTTCAATTTCGTCATCTTCTTCCCTTGGGCTCCGAATTTGAGGTAGGGATTCCTACTCACTCTTATGGGTTTTAACCTAGATTTTGAGCTTGTCGTTTAAATGGTTGATTTTGGGACTTAGGGTTTCAAAATGTATTAAAGAGGGTTTTGTGGTTTTGGCTCATAATATGTGTATTGGGTTTCAAAATGAGGGTTTTGGTGTTTGTTGAGAATATTTGGACCCTTGGGTCAATATTGGGAAATGGGGTAGAAAACCCTAAATTGTTGTATAAATTAATTGGTATAATTAATTTGGGAAAATTGTGATTATATGGAATTGAGTTGGAAATAATGAAATTGGTTCATTATATTGTAAAATAGTGAAGTTGGATTTATTAATCGCTCACTTTTGGAAATGTTGATAATTTTATCTGTTGGAGCTTTTATTATCTGTTTAGAAATAATTACTTTGGGCTACTGGTGGAGGGTAGTTTTGATTGTTGTTGACAATGCGTGACGATTAGGCAAATTAAAACTAATCAATGACGGATGAAAGAATACATTAACTTTATGTATTTATTGAATATGTATATGACCTTTGTGTATATATATATGTTGTGTTGTGTGGGAGAAGATAGGGGATGTACTCCACGGTTTAGGGGAAGATAGGGGATGGACCTCTAAATCGGATGTTGTTGGGAGGAGATAGGGGATGGACTCCGTTGACACAACTCATATGTTTGTCAATTGATGTGTTGATATAGCTCATATGCTTATCTATGGAAGTGTTGATATAGCTTATATGCTTATCTGTTGAAGTGGGGATACAGCTCATATGCTTATCTGTTGAAATGATGATGTAGCTTATATGCTTATCTGTAGAGGTGTTGATACAGCTTGTATGCTTATCTATTGTGAAATGAGAAACGTTTAATATAAATTATTATTTCGTTTAGAGTGTGCGGCCAGGTTCTGAGCCACGGTAATGAATTGGAAATTGGATAAGAAATGGAAAATGAACTCAAACATAGACACTGTGGTCATGTAATGAAAGTGGTGTATGAATTGATTTATGTGAGTCAACATTTATCAACTGGTAATGTCTTAGTTATTGCTCATATCGTGTTTAGCATATCTCTACTGGGCGTTGGCTCACCCCATATGGGACATCATTTTCAGGTACAAGTAGCATGCCACCTCCAAGGACGTAGCTTGGGAGGCTTAGTGGCTGAAGCGTCTTTTTGTGATTACTGTTGTTGTATTACATGTATATCAAGCCAAGGGCTTTCTTTGTATAGAGTTAGTACTCTTGTTTTTGTAACCAAGTGTTGACTTGGAAAGCTGTAAGCCCGTAGGGCATTTGCTTTTGTTGTTAACATGTAATAATGTTGTAAGAAAACTGTAAGCCCGTAGGGCATTTGCTTTTGTTGTTAACATGTAATAATGTTGTAAGAACTACTCTGATGAATGGAAATGTATCGATTTCTCTTATATCATTGCATGTCTAAAACGATGGGTTTTATGTATTATTTTGAGGGCGTTACAACTTGGTATCAAAGCATACCGGGTTCGAATACTTTGGATACGTGGGAAGTGATTAGGATCACAATGGGTTTGTTTCGCTTGATTAGAGACTTAGATATAATGTTATGTGCTTATGTGACAACATGTTTATGTGATTATTTGGGTATGGGATTCTGTGAGTCTTGTTGGAAAAGCACTTGATCAATGTTGTTTCTAACCAGAACTCTAGTAACGCCTCGGGACTATCATTATTCGGAAATGAAATTCATAAGTGCTTATGTGTTTATGTGCTTACATGGAGTGAATTACAGTTGTCCATGTGTTAGGACGTGAGTGAGTAAGCTTCGGCACATTTGTGAATGTGCTAACGTTCCTTGTTACCTTTATTAGGATGTCAGGACGTGGACGAGGAGGTAGGCGTGGTAGGCCTAGAAGGCAGGAAGTGCCTTTACCGGATGAGATTCCGGCAGTGCAGGAGGCAGTTGGCCAGGCCAATGTGGCCGAGCCAGCGGGTCAGCAGGCTATGAGTGCCTTGGCCCGAGAAATAGCAGGAGCTTTGGGTATTCTCAGAGCTGGGAATCAGATTCCGGCCCAGGTTGATGCAGGGCCTTCCTTCTTGAGGAGGGAGTTCTTCCGGTCTAACTCGGATGAGTTTGTTGGGGACCCAAAAGAGCCACTTAAGGCTGACGAGTGGTTAGAACAGATGGAGAAGACGTTCGAGATGCTTGGCATCGAGGACGAGGCTTTAAAGGTGACCTTGGCATCCTTCCAACTGAAGGGAGATGCAGGTCAATGGTGGAAGTACGAGAAGGGCAGTGTTGGTGGTGCATGGGGGGCTTTTGTGATTGCCTTCCAGGAGAAGTTCTTATCTTTAGCTGCCAGGGAGAAGCTGAGGGAACAGTTTTGCCAGCTTAAACAGCAGGGTTTGTCTGTGGCCGAGTTTGAGGCTACTTTTACTAGCTTGTCCAAGTTTGCACCTAAACTTGTGGCGTCCGAGGAATACCGTTGCTTTGAGTTTGAGCAGAAGTTGAGGCGTGGACTCAAGTTGAGGGTTGGAGGGCCTTTTATTCGAGAGTATAGACGTTTGGTGGATGCTGCAGCTCATATGGAAATTATGATGCAGGAGGAGGATGAGGAGAAGCATAGAGGTTCCAAGAGGAGCCAAGATGGCCAGGGCGATGGTAGGAGACAGAGAGGTTTTAACCCTCAGCAGTCTTAGGGTGGTTTGGCTAGATCGACCTTTCCAGTGCTGAGTGTGGGCTCTAGGAGAGGCAGTCAGGGAGGCTTGACTTGTTTCACATGTGGCCAGCTGGGTCACAAGTCTTCGGTTTGCCCGTAGAAAGGAGGGGGTCAGCGTGCTGCTTCTTCTTCAGCTAGACCTCAGGGCCAGAGTCAGGGCAGGGGCCAGTCTTTGTCTTGCTATCAGTGTGGTCAGCGTGGGCACCTGAAGAGGTTTTGCCCACAGCTGAGTGCCACTTCAGGAGCGTCTGGTTTTAGGCAGACATAGAGTTATCAACCAGCTCAGTCTGTGCAGGCCTCGAGGGCCAATCCGGGAGCTTCATCATCCCAATAAGTGCAGCAGTCGTATGCTCCGAGGGGTGAGCAGGTGGATCAGGGGCCTACAGGGCGCGTGTATGCTGTTACCGCGCAGGACCTAGTACCGACTCCATCAGTAGTGAGAGGTACCTTTCTGTTTTTCAACTCGGTTGCTAGTGTATTGATTGATACGGGTGCGTCTCATTCTTTTGTATTTGCTGCATTTGCATCTGTGTTGGAGTTGCAATTGGCACTATTAGCATCTCCTATATGTGTTGTATCACCTGTTGGGGGTGAATTGATTTTGAAACACGGATGTAGAGGTTGTGATATAGAGGTCGCCGACCGTAGGCTTCCTTTTCCTTTTGTAGTTATGCCCATGAAGGGTTTTGATGTTATTTTGGGTATGGACTGGCTATCGTCATACCGGGCTGTTATTGATTGCTACCGCTAGAGGCTTATAATTTGTACCTTGAACGGGGAGTGTTTCCATTTCTTGGGGGATCGGGTTGGTAGTGTTTTGCCACCGGTGTATGATCCGCGAGAGCGGAGTGAGCTTAGTGGTCTACTTGCTAGCTTTATGAGTGGTGAGTGTGATGAGACCCAGATTGCATTGCCGAGGGTGGTTTGTGAATATTCGGATGTTTTTCCCGAGGATCTCGTTAGTTTGCCACCTCACCGAGAGATAGAGTTCTCTATTGATTTAGTGCCCGGCACGGCGCCGATTTCTATGGCACCTTATCGTTTTGCCCCAGCTGAGTTGAGTGAGTTGAAGGTTCGGCTCCAGGAATTGCTAGATAAGGGTTTCATCCGCCCTAGTGTTTCGCCGTGGGGAGCACCGGCCCTCTTTGCTAAAAAGAAAGATGGTGCCTTGAGACTTTGTATCGACTATCAGAAGTTGAATCAGGCTACGGTTAAGAATAAGTACCCTATGCCCCGTATAAATGATCTGTTTGACCAATTGAAGGGTTCCGTTGTTTCTCTAAGATAGACTTGAGATCGGGTTACCACCAGTTGAGGGTGAGGGAGGAGGATATTCCGAAGACGGCATTCCATATACGGTATGGCCATTATGAGTTTCTGGTGATGCCATTTGGGCTTACCAATGCACCGACAGTCTTTATGGACTTGATGAACCGGATCTTCCAGGAATTCTTAGATCATTTTGTGGTCATTTTCGTGGACAACATTTTGATTTATTTGCCTTCTGAGGAGGAGCACGAGGAACACTTGAGAGTAGTGCTTGAGTTGCTTAGAGCCCATAGGCTGTATGCCAAGTTTGGGAAGTGTGAGTTCTGGCTAAGAGAGGTCAAATTCTTAGGCCATGTGGTATCCGGGGAAGGGGTGTCTGTTGATACATCCAAGGTTGAGGCAGTGCAAGATTGGGCACAGCCTAAGAGTGTTTTTGAGATCCGCAGTTTTCTGGGATTAGTTGGGTATTACTGTCGGTTTGTGAAGGATTTCTCCAGGCTAGCTTCGCCATTGACTAGATTGACGCGGAAAGGGGTCAAGTTTGTGTGGAGTGAGACTTGTGAAAAGTCGTTCCAGGAGTTGAAAGTTCGATTGACCACCGCTCCGGTTTTGATTATTCCAGAGAGAGGTTTGGGTTATGCGGTTTATTGTGATGCCTCACGAGAGGGTTTGGGTTGTGTGTTGATGCAAGAAGGGAAAGTGGTAGCCTATGGCTCACGTCAATTGAAAATACACGAGAAGAATTACCCTAAACACGACCTAGAGTTAGCAGTAGTGATCTTTGCCTTGTAGATTTGGAGGCACTACCTTTATGGTGAGAGGTTTGAGGTGTTCTTGGACCATAAGAGTTTGAAGTACCTGTTTACACAAAGGGACTTGAATTTGAGGCAGAGAATGTGGATGGAGTTCATTAAGGACTACGATTTTGAGTTGCACTATCACCCGGGAAAGGCCAATGTAGTGGCCGATGCCCTTAGTAGGAAATCCATTAGTGATGTAGCTTGTATAGCCATCCGGGAATAGGAGATGTTGGGTGCACTTGGCGAGTTTGATTTGCTTCTGGGCGAATCTATTGAGGCTGCAGCCTTGTTTTCTGTTATTGCGCAGCCTACACTTGTGACACGAGTGTTAGAGGCATAGAGAGGTGACCTTGAGGTAGAATCCCTCCGAGAGAAGATCTCCAGTGGGAAGGTTGAGAAGGGTTTGATGGTGTATCCCGACCTGAGTGTGAGATACCGAGACCGTTTGTTTGTGCCGGAGTCTTGTCGAGAGGAAGTACTCCGAGAGTTTCATCATTCACGCCTTGCGGCGGGAGGCACTAAGATGTATCGGGATTGGGGTCGCCAATTCTGGTGGCGGGGAATGAAGAGAGATGTGGCGGTTTTCGTATCGAAGTGCCTTACTTGTCAGCAAGTGAAGGCCGAGCATCAGAGGCCAGCGGGTTTGTTGCAACCCTTGCCTATTACCGAGTGGAAGTGGGAGCATGTCACTATGGACTTCGTTGTAGGTCTTCCGAGGACTCAGCGGGGTAGTGATGCTGTTTGGGTGGTTGTAGATCGGTTGACTAAGTCGGCACACCTTATCCCTATGCGCGTGAGAGATTCGGTAGATCATCTTGCCGACTTGTATATTCGGGACATAGTGAGATTGCACGGGGTCCCAGTGACGATCGTCTCAGATAGAGATCCTCGTTTTACTGCTAAGTTGTGGCAGAGTTTAAGTTGACCTTTAGTACGGTGTATCATCCTTAGACTGACGAGCAGTCCGAGCGTACTATTCAGATCCTTGAGGACATGCTTCGAGGTTGTGTCCTTGACTTTAGTGGGACGTGGGAGAGGCACTTGCCCTTGGTGGAGTTTGCCTACAACAACAGTTTTCAGTCAAGTATCGGTATGGCACCGTTTGAGGCCTTGTATGGCCGACCGTGTAGGTCTCCAGTTTGTTGGGCCGAGGTGGGTGATGCACCTTTGTTGGGCCCGGAGTTGGTTAGAGAGATGACGTAGAAAGTTGAGCTTATCCGTAGGAGGCTTGTTACAGCCCAGAGTCGCCAAAAGAGTTATGCCGACTGTAGGAGGAGGCCTTTGGCGTTTGAGGTAGGTGATCATGTTTTCTTGAAAATATCACCTAGGCGAGGTTTGATGAGGTTTGGGAAGAGTGGGAAGTTATCCCCTCGGTTTATTGGTCCCTTTGAGATCCTTGAGAGGATCGGGGAGGTTGCTTATCGTTTGGCTTTGCCACCGCAGTTGTCCGGAGTGCATAACGTGTTTCATGTGAGTATGCTTCAGAAGTATGAGCCAGATCCATCCCATGTGTTGGATTGGACCGACTTGGAGGTAGATGAGGATGCCTCATATGAAGAGAGACCGGTTCGAGTCTTGGATAGGCGGGATCAAGTCTTGCGAGGCAAGACCATTCCCTTGGTAAAGGTTTTGTGAAAGCATCACGGAGTGGAAAAAGCCACTTGGGAACGTGAGTTAGAGGTCCGTGAGAAATATCTGGACTTGTTTGTTGATGTGTAATCATGTATTGAAATTTTGTAATACTGTTGAACTTTAAGAGCATTATATATGTCTTAAGTTGTAAAACATTGTAAATGTTTTGGTTTATGGAAGTACGTTTTGGAACTTGCCTCAAAATGGAAGTTGTTTTAACATTGTGTATGTTAAGTAAACTGTGGAAATGCATGCATGATATTAATGTTGCATGTGTTATGGAATTGTGGAAAATGTGTTGAAATTGGTGAATTTCAAGGAAAATCATGTTAATAATGCATATTGAATTAAATGTTGTAAATTGCCTCTTGAAAAGAGATGAGATTGACCGGTAATGGGTCGAGTTATGTAATATTGTGTTGTAATATTGTTGGGAATGGAGAAAACTTGTTTTGAAAACTCGTATTTAATTTCGGGGACAAAATTCTTTAAGGGGGGAGGTTATAGCGATCCCGGTTTCCCCTTTTCTTTAATTGTTGTATCCGGACTTAGGATCCGTGGAGTTGGTTGTTGTGTATATCTCGTTTACATCCTTTACTCTTTGTATTTGAGTCTTGGATTGTGTTGGGCAGGTTTGAAACAGGTTGGTTGAGCTTAGAACCAAAAGTAGTTGCCCAGGTTTTGGCCTGTCCGCTCGAGCGGAGCTTTTGACGCTCGAGCGGGGCCTTTTGTTGCTTCTCCGCTCGAGCGGGGGGTTTTGACGCTCGAGCGGGAAAATCACCCTTCCAGTATTTTCCTCTACAGTGGTGGACGCTCGAGCGGGCGTTTGGACACTCGAGCAGGAGTTTGTGTGTGCCGCTCGAGCAGGGAGTTGGACGCTCGAGCGGGCACCTAGTATGTAGAGCTTCTGGGAGTATGTATCCGCCGCTCGAGCGGGAGTTTGGACGCTCGAGCGGGGGTTTCCACGCTCGAGCGGGGCGACATATATTTAAAACCGAGATCCGACTTTTTGGATGATTTTTCAACATTCTTTCTCTCTCTTACTTTTCCAAAAAGCTATTTTGAGAGCTCCTCTCACTAAAACCCTAACTTCTCTCTTAGGATTGATCTAGTATGAGTGATTTCCTCACCTTGGGCCTTTGTAAAAGTTGGGTTGATCGTCGAGGGCTATCTTTTAATCTGAAAATTTTGGGATTTGGAGCATCTTCAATTTCGTCATCTTCTTCCCTTGGGCTCCAAATTTGAGGTAGGGATTCCTACTCACTCTTATGGGTTTTAACCTAGATTTTGAGCTTGTTGTTTAAATGGTTGATTTTGGGACTTAGGGTTTCAAAATGTATTAAAGAGGGTTTTGTGGTTTTGGCTCATAATATGTGTATTGGGTTTCAAAATGAGGGTTTTGGTGTTTGTTGAGAATATTTGGACCCTTGGGTCAATATTGGGAAATGGGGTAGAAAACCCTAAATTGTTGTATAAATTAATTGGTATAATTAATTTGGGAAAATTGTGATTATATGGAATTGAGTTGGAAATAATGAAATTGGTGCATTATATTGTAAAATAGTGAAGTTGGATTTATTAATCGCTCACTTTTGGAAATGTTGATAATTTTATCTGTTGGAGCTTTTATTATCTGTTTAGAAATAATTGATTTGGGCTACTGGTGGAGGGTAGTTTTGATTGTTGTAGACAATGCATGATGATTAGGCAAATTAAAACTAATCAATTGGTTATGTCAAAGAGTTTGACGGATGAAAGAATACATTAACTTTATGTATTTATTGAATATGTATATGACCTTTGTGTATATATATATGTTGTGTTGTGTGGGAGAAGATAGGGGATGTACTCCACGGTTTAGGGGAAGATAGGAGATGGACCTCTAAATCGGATGTTGTTGGAAGGAGATAGGGGATGGACTCCGTTGACACAGCTCATATGCTTGTCAGTTGATGTGTTGATATAGCTCATATGCTTATCTATGGAAGTGTTGATATAGCTCATATGCTTATCTGTTGAAGTGTGGATACAGCTCATATGCTTATCTGTTGAAATGATGATGTAGCTTATATGCTTATCTGTAGAGGTGTTGATACAGCTTGTATGCTTATCTATTGTGAAATGAGAAACGTTTAATATAAATTATTATTTCGTTTAGAGTGTGCGGCCAGGTTCTGAGCCACGGTAATGAATTGGAAATTGGATAAGAAATGGAAAATGAACTCAAACATGGACATTGTGGTCATGTAATGAAAGTGGTGTATAAATTGATTTATGTGAGTCAACATTTATCAATTGCTAATGTCTTAGTTATTGCTCATATCGTGTTTAGCATATCTCTACTGGGCGTTGGCTCACCCCATATGGGACATCATTTTCAAGTACAGGTAGCATGCCACCTCCAAGGACGTAGCTTGGGAGGCTTAGTGGCTAGAGCGTCTTTTTGTGATTGCTGTTGTTGTATTACATGTATATCAAGCCAAGGGCTTTCTTTATATAGAGTTAGTACTCTTCTTTTTGTAACCAAGTGTTGACTTGGAAAGCTGTAAGCCCGTAGGGCATTTGCTTTTGTTGTTAACATGTAATACTGTTGTAAGAACTACTCCGATGAATGGAAATGTATCGATTTCTCTTATATCATTGCATGTCTAAAATGATGGGTTTTATGTATTATTTTGAGGGCGTTACATTGTTTGTTTGAGGCGGGAATGTTTTCTCAATAGAGAACAAGGTGTCCCAAGCTCAGTAATCAGAGAAATCTCCTTTATGAGAGAGATGCAGCATAAGAACATCCTCAGGTATGTACTCCCTAAATAGTCCAGTTGATCTTGGAGAGGCAAATAAAAAATTATATGATGTATGTTTGAAAAATAACAATCTCCTTTACATAATACAAAGCGGGGTTCTAAAATTTGAATCATCTGCTGTTTTTTTTTTTTTATTACCCTTTAGCTTTATTTTTAATATCTTGGATTTTGACGAAACATATTAATTGATGGAATTCTGGTCACAGGTTGCTAGATGTAGTGAACAAGGAGAGATCAGTGCATCTTGTTACGGAGCATGTGGAGCTTGACCTAAGGAAGTTTATGGATACTTCTCCAGAGATTGTCAAGACGCCGAGCATAACAAAAGCATGTGATGATTACTATCCATTTATGACTTTTTCAATGGCTTACAAGTTTAGTTGTTGCTTTACAAAAAATCTAATATATGATCATCCATATTGTTTATGGATAAATTTAGAACATGAAGTTGGAAGAATCTATGAATTTAGGTAACTGCTTAAATTTTGTTATAATGCAAAGTTAGAAATGACGAAAACTGGAAACAATACAATTAATGGAATGACAAACACAATGGAATTGTTTAATGCCATGCAACAATGCAAGATGATCTAATTTTTCAAGAAAAATCTACATTGCCTAATTAATGTCATCTTAGTGTTCCTATGTTAGAATTCTATGCTAGTGTTTCTATGTAATGATTCATTTTCTTCTTCTTTTTTTTATTTTTTATTTTTTTCTTGGCAGGATTTTCTGCATGAGATTCTAAGTGGTCTCGATTATTTTGATTCGCATAATATTCTCCACCGAGGTTTGAATCCTGGGAGTTTGATGTTAGATCATCGTAGTCACAGCAGAGTGAAGATAGCTAGCTTTGGATCAGCCAGGTCCTGCTGACGCGTATACGGAAGGGGGCAAGGTACTAATTTTTGAAAAAAAATTCACATTCTCTTTTTACAACATTATTCAGTGGGATTTGGCTTCCCTCCTATCCGCGATCGGACTAGAGGGTGTTGTTGGGCTTGTGAGAGTTTATCACGGGTCTCGTTTTGATAATCTCAACCGTTAATGTGTAGAACTCATCGAGTACTATATGCCTATAAAAAAATCACGTTGATTGGATATCGATAGCTACATGATCAAAATCAGTTTTGTATATAAAAAAAATAGACGGTGAAAAAAAAAAGGTTGATAGAAATCTGATCCGATATTGATATTCGATCAACATTATTTTTTATAGGCATATAGTACTCGACGAGTTCTACACATTGAACAGTTCGAATTATCGAAATAGGACCCGTAGTGGGTCCCTCACGAACCCAATAGTACCCTCCAATCCGATCACGGACTAAAGGGAAGCCAATCCCTATTTTGTGTGTTTGGTTTGAGTTTTCTGAATTAAGTTTTTTGAAAATTGAATTTTTTGTTTTTCGTATTTTTTTGTTTTTAGTGAATACTTTTTAAAATTTTAAGTATTTTTTTACTTTTTTAAATGCATCTTACTTAGATGTGTCTAAAAAGTAAAATATTTGTGTAAAAATATTTTTTAAAATTAATAAATACACAAAAATAAGAAAAATATACTAAATTTTAATATTTTTGGTATTTAGTGAATTTTTTTAAAGATTTTTTTCACAAAAATTATACTTTTTAAGTGAATTTATGTTAGGTGTGTCTAAAAATTAAAAAAAATTGCTTAAAATATTTTAAAAACTCAGTAAAAACAAAAAAATACGAAAAATAAGAAAGTAGAATTTTCTAAAAAGTATTTTTAGAAAACTTCAACCAAGCAAAGTGATTTATTGTAAGAAATGTATGCTTATATGAATTTTCAGTATAGTCTTATTTTATTTTATTTTATTCATCTCTTGAAATTAATACCCAAGATTTATTTTAGTGCCCGAAATATATGTGGACATGTTTTAACACCCATTCAAGGTTTTAAAAAGAGACTGCAACCGTTACGTAACAGCGTTACGTAACGGTTGTGGTAATTACCGCGACCTGTTACGGCCGTCATAGCGGTGTGACGGAAATTCTCATATGCAACGGCCGTTTCGATGTTATGTTACGGCCGTAGCGGTACCGTAACGGCCATAATGACATGTTAGATACCATTATACATTTTTACAATATTTTGAATAGCTTCATTTTTCTATAAAAACAAAAAAAAATAAAATAAAAGCTCACAAAAAAATAACAAATACTCAAGTGATCCAAACTCAAAGAAAAAATCTTATATGAATTTTTTTTCTTTATAATTTATGGCACAATTTTTATTTTATAATCCTTTCATTTGATAACTGTGAACATTTTTTATTCAGTTAGTTCAGGTATTGATAAAAAAATAATTTGTAGACATTTAAAATCAATTATTCTTAAAATTATTAACTATTGAAATAAAATGTAAAAAACTCCTTTTATAGTGATTTGAAAATATGAAATATATTGGATCATACTTAAAAATTAATCAAAATTTATTTTAAACCCCAATAAATGTGATTCTGGAAAAAAAAAATTCTTTAGTTAAAATATGAAGAATAAAGTAGAAAATTTAAAATTTACTTAGCAAAAGTGTCACTCTTCAAAAATATATAAAAACAACACTCAAATAGTACACATTAAAATTCATTTAAACCACTAAGACAACTGTGCCACTTAGAATGCTATTTAGGATAAAGATGAAAGAGAAATGTACTTCCAGACATTATCATATCTTTTCAAACAAATTGAACAAAGTATGCACAATTTGTTGCTCACTCGAGATTGCCACTCTTTCAATATTTTAGACAAAGTATGCACAAAGTGCACATTTAGTTTAGACATCTCTAGCAATATGTTAACTCCCACAACAATAAATACAAAATCTTTAGAGAGATAAGAAAAAAACTTAAAATAATGTAGACCTGTAAAAAGGGAGCCGATATTACAATTTGCTTCTAGTCTTCATCCACCTGTAAAATACAGAAAAGATATGAAAATTAAAAGAGACTACCCAATTCAAACACAAATACATGCATTGTCACACTAATAAAAGGCTTTTCATAGACCATCCAATTCAAACTAAACACAAACATTGTTGCACAATAATAATAGGTTACCCAATGGAAACACTACCAACAAACACAACCCATTGTCAATACAGATACAAAGTAATGACTCATAAAAACATTAATTTACAAAAAATCAATCCATATTTTTCTTGGGTATTATTTTTTTCAACTCTTTCTTCTTGGAACTCTAAACCCATTTATTATATCAGTTTAGTCCCATCAGTTTTGTGTATGTAACACTCCATCATCTTCTTCAATCTTCACCTACACCTATTCAGATTCATTTTGCTTCCAACTTAAATAAATTTGGAATATTTGTTAAGCAATATATGACCATAAGCAAAATATCAAATCAACCCCCTTTTGAATCCATTTGGTTAGCTCATGGGCAACAGCCAACCCCCTGCCACAACAAAAACAAAATTTTGATTTAAACTAAATAAACTATAAGACTAAAGTGATGCAATAAAATTCAATGGATAAAACAACAAATGAACAACGTATAGTAAGGGGACAATTGTTTACAGGGTCTTAAAAAAGTAATAGGCAATGCTGAAACTATATTTATTTTTTATCACAGCTTACCAATCCCTACTCCCAAATAAAGAAAAAAAAGAACGAAAGAATAGAAAAACACAAAAAAAAAAAAATCAATATTTAGGAAACTCAAAAATATTTAGGACCCATTTCCCATAAAAGAATCAAACATTTCATAAATCAAAACCATGTCAGAAATCTCAAAAATATAATCCATATAATTTTAAAATATCAAAAACATATAATTTTAAAAGTCATTTCATATAGTTTAAAAGTCAGGTAATTTAGGTAGTCCTCTAAAGATCAAAATATCAAAAACATATACTTCAAACATATAGTTTAAAATTACTCCTATGGTGTTTCTATAATTTTATAATTTTATAATTCAGGTAATTCAGTATAATTCAGGTAGTCCTCCTATGGTGTTTCATATGAAATGACTTTTAAAGTTTATAATTTTGGAGGACTACCTGAGTTATAATTTATGACTTATATAATATCAAAAACATTTCATATATAAGATCATATATAATAATAATATAACCCATTTCCTAAGTTTCATATTTTTCCCACATGGAATCAAATGCTTCTCAACCTTCTCTCTGTAATTTAGCAGTTAACAACATATGGTGTTTCTTCTAACTTTCCTGCGACAACCTTCTAACTTTCTAACTTTCTTCAAACTTTCTTTCTTCGTTAATTTAGCAGTTAACAACCTTCTAACTTTATTAACTTCCTAACTTTTTGTAATTTAACTTGTTGTAATTTAACTTTTAACAAATTCAAATTCAAATTACAAAGTTAAACAACAAATTCAAATTTAACTTGTTGTAATTTAACTTGTAATTACAGAAAGCCAGGGCCTGTAATTTAACAAATTCAACTTGTTAAAATAAATTTATTAACTTTCTAACTTTCTATAATTTAGCAGTTAACAACCTTCTAACTTTCTTCAAATCTATTATTGGGGCTTTTTACCTTATGAAGAACAGCTTCATTATCGGCAGCGACGGGACAAGGCGTCAGCGAAGGAGGAGGGTGAGAAAAAAGAGTCAGTGGTCGAGAGAAGAAAGGTCAGCAAGAGGCGAGGAGAGGTGGTCTGTAGTCGGTGAGTGGCAGTGTCGTCGTGAGAGGAGAGGCAGAGAAGAGAGATAGAGAGAGAGAAGAGCGTATGAAAGAGGATGTATGAAAGAGGGGGGCAGAGATGAAAGAGGGGAGACAGAGAGACGGGCGGGAAAAAATTTCATCTCAGTCGTTTATTTTTGTTTGGAAGATCTGTACCGTTAATATCAAATGTATCTCTCATACATTTTATACATTTTTAAAATCTATTGTGTCTTATTATATAGATGTATATGCTTTCATTCATTCTGTACATTACTCTCTCTCTCTCTCCTCTCTTTCTAGATCTGCCTCTGAAGAATACTTTTTCTACACTTTTACTTGTAGATCAGCATTACTTTGTCTGCAATATATCTTTTAATGGGCTCTTTTGCTTCTGTTCTCTTCAATTGGAAAGAAATAAACAGTTTGATATTGTTGGTTGATTTAGACCGAACAACCTGATAATGCTCCGTTTGTTTTGGTAAATACTTAATTGGATTTTTTTTTCTCCTTCCATTTGAGCTAGGTTTACCTTTCCTCGATAACAAAAAAGTTACAACGAGAAGCCCATGAATTGAATTAATAATGTAAAAGTTGTCACTTGGTAAAAACTTTTTAAATTGGCTTTTTGAAGTTGAGACTAAAAAATTTGTTTGAGTTGATTTTTTTGATTTTTTTAACTTTTGTGGGAGAAAAAAGTTACACAAACGATTATAGTTTGAATGTAATATTTTGTCTTATTGATTTATTTTGTCTATTTTGTCTTTCGTATTTTTTTAGCCCCAACGGTGGTGTTTGGGAAGTCTTGAACTTGGGTTTTTTTTTTATTTTTTTCACAAAAAGACAAACTTTTTGCAAAATTAAAAAAAAAACACATCCAAACAAAATATCACATCCAACCCCATAATCATTTCACTTTTTCTCTCACAAACATCACATCCAACTACAAAAAAACCCAACTATCTTCCCAAACACAAAAAAAAATTTCTCCAATAATATCCTACAACTAAAAAAACCTACATAAAAACTCACTTCCCAAACACCCACGTTGTTTGGGATGTGCTATATAAGTGTACTTTTTGATGTTTTAGTTAAAAAGGTAAAGAAAAAAATATGTATGCTTGGGATAACTTTTTGACTTTTACGAGAAAATATATAATAAAATCAAAATAACCATTTCACCCTTTTGACTTTTTGACTTTCAACTTTTTGACTTTTTGGATAGTTGAATTCAAAGGGCCTAGTGGTTTCCCCCGCAAGCTATCCTTGAATAGTATAGGATTTTTAGTTTTTTTAGTAATTTTTTAACTTTTTGTCTTTTATTAATTTATCCCAAACAACCCCATAGTCTTTGGAAATGTGTAAATTAAACCAAACCAAGCCTTAAGTGCTATTAAATGAGATCAATTATATGAATCCTTCTTAGAAAATGTGTATAAGTATAAATTGATTATTCGTGATAACCATGTGTAAATGTTTTTTATTTATTTATTTATTTATTCTTTCTAACGGATGTTAACAATTTTGGTGATATTAAAATTTGATTTTAAATATAAAAGTTAATTCTTACAATTAAAACAGAAAAATTAAATAAAAGTTGATATAAAGTATAAGAGTGTAAAATATAAGAGTAAATAATATTTTACCTTTAGAGTCAATAAACGACACTCGGTCTACAAATTTATATTTATTTATTTTTTTAAAAGTCTACGCTCTAAAACATTATGGATCAATTTGAGAACGTGACTTTTAATTTATTTTAGATCATATCACCTCTTTACTTTTTTACATATTTTTTCAAAAAAAATTAAAAAGTCAATTTTTAACCAACTTTTCAAAACAAGAAACGGCTATAAGGCCAAACTCTAGTAAAATGACCAAAATATCCCCCACCAAACCCCTTCTTAGCTCTGTTTCTCAGTCTCAAATCTCTCCCTCAATCTCTCTTTATCTCTCATCTGCCGCCTCCGGCAGCAACGCCTCCACCGCTGCGCTGCCTCCTACGGGACTAAAGACGCGATGTTGAAAATAGACCCGTCTTCACCATCTTCGTACCTTTCTCGGACGACGAAGACGACGCCGATGATCTGAGATGTGAGGGCTCCAGAATTTGATTCAACAGATCTCGAATCTGGTAGATCTCATCTCTCTCTCTCTCTCTCTCTCTCTCTCTCTCTCTCTCAGATCTATCTCACATTTACCACATTTTGCTGGTAATCAACCTCTCTCTATATATATGTATATATACATACATATATATGTTGAAACATGAGGGTTTGGAACACAATGAAGGATCAAAATCATCATTTCCTTGAACAATAATTTGATGAAGATTTGAATTTGATGGATTTGGATAACAATATACTCCTCTTAACTAGTAGAGTATGACTGTTAATTCTTGCACTCTGCAAGTATCCAACTAATTTCAATAGTATCCTAACTTGTGAGACCCTTTGATTATAGTTCTTTCACATTTCAGTCAAGAAAGATATTCAATTTTACTAAATCTCCTTTCTTTTATTATAAAAAAAGAAAAAGAAAAAGAGAAAGCATATTGTATAAAAAGAGCATCAAAAGGGATGCTGCTTTAGAAATCAAGTTTTCCTTTGCTTTTTTTACTCCAAAAATCTCAGTAATTTAAACAGATAAAAAATTGAACAAATAGTTTTAAACAGATAAGTGAAAAAATTGAATAGATAATAAAATTTGGACAGATATTTGAACAAAGGGTCAAAAATTTGAAGGAAAATTTTTAAACATATAAGAAAAATTTTCAACAGGTAGGGAAATTTTTTGAATAGATACTTAACAAAAGTTAACAGATTAAAAAAAGTCTACAGATAAATTAAAGGGTAAAATTGAAAATAAACTGTTCTTCAAAACTAACAACAAAACTTCTCACCAAATTACATCACAAATGGTGGACCTTTCATCAACAAATTTTTTTTATTAGACTTCATGTCTTAGACACTCTCTAAATTAAATTTATCACCAATTTACTCTACTAAAAAACGTGATGTGATTTTTTATATACTCTCAAAATTACTTTCCTCTTTCCTCTTTCCTCTTCTTATTTCTTAGGAGGAATGGAGGGAATGGTGATGGTTATTTTTGGGAGTTTTTTTTTTTTGAAATATTCTAAAAAAATAAATAAATTAGAGAATTGACTCACTTTTTAAACTATTTAGAAAACTAACCTGCTTTTTAAATCATATTTTGAAAATGCGATTCTGAAATTGAAATTGCATTTTCAACATGCAATTTCACCTTGAAATCGCATGTTGAAAATGCAATTTCAATTGAAATCACATGTTGAACATGCAATTTCACCATGTCATCATAAATTGCATTTTCAACTTGCGATTTTAAAGTGAAATTGCATGTTTAAGATGCAATTTCAATTTCAAAATCGCATTTTGAAAATGCGATTTCAAAAAGTAGGTTAGTTTTCTAAATAGTTTGAAAAGTGGGTCAATTCTCTAATTAATTTTTTTTTTTGGGAATATTTAAAAAAAAACTCTATTTTTGGATTGGCTAGTGATTAAAAGACTTATTTTGAAAATAGTTTAAAAGTTGATTTTAAAATTTTTTTGATTTCTTTTTAAAAAAATATGTAAAAAAAATAGAGAGGTAATGTAATCTATAAAAGTTAAAAGTTGACTTTTAGTCAAGTTCTCAAAATAAGCCACAACAAAGATATAAAGAAATAAAAGGATTATTTTAAACTTTTATTTATATTAGATTGAGTTAGCTTTTTCACTGATGATATATGAAGAAAATTTTATAAAATGCACTATTTGAAAATTTGTGGTATAGTAACAATTTTATTAAATTTAAATTCAAACTTAAAAAAGGAGAAAATTATACAAAATTTAGAGTTTTTAATATTTAATTTTTTTTCAATCTAAAATCATTTGCATATTTTCCTCAAGTATACCGACAAAAAAAATATTTTAGCCATTAAATTAAAAAAAATTATATATTTTATGTACATCTATATTAAGTTTAGTGATTACAATACTTTTTTTTCATTAATTTTAATTAAAAAAATACACAAATGATTTAGATTCAAAACAAATCAAAAGAATATAATTTAAACCGACAAAATAAAAAATTCAAAATTTATTTTATTATATGTACCCAACTTTATTTTGGATTTTTTTTTTTTTTTGGAGATTTTTTTCAAGGTCCCTGGTTTTAAGATTTTATAGCAAAAATGACATTCAATATTTTCATAATGTCTAAGGTCCCTCAACATCAATCCTTTCGACGAATTTTCTCTAGACTTCACAGAGAAATTCTAGTTCACAAAGAATTTCTCTGGTCGAATTTTCTCTGGACTTCACAGAAAAATTCTAGTTCACAAGGCTTCATTATTATTGAGAATTTCTCTGGACTATAAATTTGAATTGTTGAGAATTTCTCTAGACTATAAATCTGTAATTTATTGCAAGGTGCATTCACAAGGCTTCCAAATTTCTCTACTTTGTTCTTACCTAATCCAGAGAAAATTCAAACCACTCCAGAGAAATTCAAAATTTTTGTACTTTGTTCTTACCTGATCTAGAGAAAATTTAAACCACTCCAGAGAAATTCTTTGATAGCCTTCTTTATCATCATCATCATCATCATCATCTTCTTTCTTCATCAAATAAGCAGCTGTAGCAGCACCATGAAAGCCCTTTAAAACCCACATTAAATCCATTTCAATACAACCATTGCAATTCAATTCAAGTTCCTTCAATAGCAACAATGGCACATAGCAAAACTATAATACAAAACCAGAAATCCGGAGAAAATTCACACAAATTCCACATCCAAAGAAAATTCTGATCCAGAGAAATTCTGGAAAGGCTAGAGAATTTCTCTGATGTTTTAGTACTAGGTTCAATGTTATTTGTTAATGTGGTTGAGAGAATTTTCTCTAGATTAGAATTTCTGACCGAACCAGAGAAAATCCCTTTAAAACCCACATTAAATCCATTTCAATACAACCACTACAATTCCATTCAAGCTTCTTCAATAGCAACAATGGTACACAGCAAAACTGTAATTCATCTTTGATATCTCTACCACTGCCTTTGATGAATGCAGTGGTAGTTTGAGTGGTGGTTCAAAACCAGATAAAATTGGTTTGAGTGGTGGTTTCAAACCAGAGAAAATTGAGAAATTCTGGACTTCTCAAACCTAGAGAAAATTGAAATTTCTCAGAATTCAAACTAGAGAAATCTAGAGAAAAATGAACATCACAGAGAAACAAGGTAGAAAAAATTAAACGAAAGAAAATTACAAATGGAAAAGAAATGAGAGATTCAAGCCTTGTTCTCTTCCAGAAGTGAGAGATTCAACAAGGCCGTCACTGCGTGTTCTTTTGTCATTAGATCTGTAGATTTGAGTAGGTATACTGAATGAAAAATATAAAAATAAGCCTTTGTTCGTAAAATTTGTGGAAAATGTTAACTAATCTGTAGGTGGGGATTACTCAATTTCCCACTGCCAATACTAAAAAGTTCAAATTTTTGTAACCTACAACTCAAAAAACACACCATATATATATATACAACACATATTTATATATATTCATACATATTTGCTGCAACACATCTTTGTTCATTGTGCAAAGGAAGCTTTGCTCATCTCTGATTGTGATTCTAATCGGAGTGGACTCCTCGATCAACGCTCTGTTATCGAACTGGTTCTTCGCGAGGAGTCTCAGTTTCATCGCAGCCGATTTTTTTATGACGGTACCGTCGATGTAGATCTTCACTGTCGTTGATGATTTTTCGATGATACACTCTCAATAATCTCTGTCGAGAAACTACCGCGATTAAAAAAATCGGCGCATGGCTCTGAATCGAGTTCAGGATTCGAATCCGATGAGTTTTCCGGCGGCATGGAGGCGATATACTGTGGCACTGTGGCGCTGACGTTACGGTGGCCTCCGTTGAGAAGCAGCTTCGCGTCGATGCTTGTCATGGAATGAAGATTGTTGTCGATGCCCTAATTTCAGGCTGTTTTGACACCGTCTTTGATCTTATCTCTCTTCTTGTACTCTCTCTCTAAGTGCTTTAAAATTATTTTTGTTTGTTCTATTACTTATGTATAATTTCGACTGCGGGAGAGGGAGATTGAAAGGGTGAGAAATATCAAATTTCTCTGTGATAGATGGGTATGGGGTTTAGGGACTTTAGACATCAAAAAATAATATTATGGATCTCTTCCATTACTAAAAATGGGAGGAGGACCTCAGACTAATTTTCCTTATTTTTTAAGGTCCCTAATATTAAAATTTTATAACATAAAAGACATAACATTTTCATAATAGTTGAGGTTTCTCAATATTTTCACAAAAAACTTTGACTCAAAGAAATTTGTGCCAGATTCAAAAAACTTTTAGCTCGACTCAGAGAAATTTTGACCCCAATATAGAAATTTTTTAATTTTAACAGATAAATTTATCTAATTTTACAGAGAAATTTCAAAATTTTTCTGATGTGATCATAGATAAATTTCATTAAGAGACCTTAGCTAATAAAAAATATATATATTTTTGACCTCTCCTACTACATAAAGTTAGAGATGGATGTTTTATTAATTTTCTCCTTTATTTTTTGGGAAAACTACACATAATTTTCCAAAAAATAAAATAAAATAAAAAAATTATAAATATTAATAATTAAATTTATAAATTTTTTCCTTGACTTGTAAATATTTTGTCCAATTTCCACTTATGTATAATTTTTATTTTTATTTTTAATTATAATTTTCTTTTAAAAAAAACCTAACTCAATCAAAATTTAGGGGACCATATTTTTTTGAAAAAATTACAAAATAGTAAAACTTTTAAAAAATAATTATAAATTCATAAAAAATTAAGATTTAAGATTTTAATTTTAATATTTATAAAATTTGTCACCATTTTGTATTTTTATTTATTTATAATATCATTGATTTAATATTTATATATATATAGAGAAAGACTATGATATACACTGTTCAAAGGGTGTATACTTTATGCATTTTATAACTAAAAAAAAAATGTCATAACTTTATACTTTTTGAGTCATAACTAAAAAAAATAAAGTCATAACCAAACAACACATAAGGTAATCAAAAATCTCATGAATTATAATTAAAAAAAAATTAGTCATAACTAAAATAAAATAAAAAAATTATATATTATTACCATTAAAGGTAATTCACTCAAAATATAACTTACTCATTACAATTAGAAAAATGCGAGCAATCAATCCTTACAAATGCTGAATTTATTTTGAATGTATTTGTGTGGTGGAGATTGAATTGATAAAGTATAAAATCTATATATAAAATGAATCTGCGCCTCCGTTTGGAAAGTGGGTTGGCTTTTTGGCTTTTTGGCTTTTTTGGCTATTTTAGCCTGGGGCTAAAAAGCTTGGTTTGTGAAGGGCTTTTTGGCTTTTTTGGCTTTTTGGTGAGGTGGCTTCATGGTAAATTACCAAACTATGACGCCCTCAAAATAGAACATAAACCCAACATCCAACAGTTCCATATTCATGATAGATAGATTACTTTTCCAAACATATATCAAAGTTAATGTTACAAAACACAATTTCATTTAAGTAACACATGTTTACAACCATAATAAAATACCCTACGGGCTTACATCTTTCCA
Source organism: Camellia granthamiana (assembly GCA_036172215.1). Classification (NCBI taxonomy): domain Eukaryota; kingdom Viridiplantae; phylum Streptophyta; class Magnoliopsida; order Ericales; family Theaceae; genus Camellia; species Camellia granthamiana. The sequence goes on along the minus strand of CM069903.1, from coordinate 175,027,706 downwards.
AGTTGTTACTTGGTTACACAAAAGAAGAATTTTAACTCCTTTACAGGTAAAGCCCTCAGCTTGCATTTACATGTTATCAATAAAACAGATAGCAAAGTAGAGTCTTCAACTCCGACAACTTCCTAAGCAAAGGTCTTGAACTTGGCACGTCTCCTGTACCAGAAAATGGTGTCCCAAGTAGGGTGAGCCAAAGCCCGGTAGAAATATACTAAACCCAATATGAGAAATAATTGAAACATTATCATTCGACAAATGATTAACACGTGTAGACCAATTCACACCCTTCTCATCGCCCGACAACAACTACATCCATGCTACCATCCACTTCCCTTATTTATCCAATTCAATTCCTCAATATGGTTCATTATCTAACCAAACAATTTAGGTGAGACTACAGCTCGACTCATTAATACTTCCGCTAACCAAGATTCAAAATGAGACTACAACTCATCTAATTAATACTCCAATTGACAACTTATTCATGCACTTCAATTCATAAGGTTTCAGGACTTTCACCCCGGATATTCCCGCCAGCTTAACTATCTATGGAGTCCATCCCTCATCTTCCCCCAAACGAAGGTACCTAAACAATGTGTTAAAGTATATGAATGCATATGGAGTACATCCCCCATCTCCTCCCAAACAAATATACATATACAATGTATTTAAGCATATAATCACATATGGAGTACATCCCACATCTCCTCCCAAACAAAGATACATAAACAATGTGTTAAAGTATATGAACACATATGGAGTACATCCCTCATCTCCTCCCAAACAAAGATACATAAACAATGTGTTAAAGTATATGAACACATATGTGTGTGGAGTACATCCCCTATCTCCTCTCACACACTAGAGTACATTCCATATCTCCTCCCAAACAAAGAATACATGAATAATGTATTTAAGCACTTAATTACATACAATGTTCAATTAATACACATATTTGCTGTATTATTCCACCCATCATATTCAATGACATAACCCGTTCAATTAGTTTCAGTTTTTCCTAATACACATGCAGTGTCTACAACAATCAAGACTATCCTCCACCAATAGCCCAAAGCAGTTATCTCTAAACAGATAATAAATTTATCAATAGATAAAATATCCCATTTTCATAGGTGAGTGATTAAATTATCCAACTACACCATTTATTCCCACAAATACTCAATTTCATTATCCTCAACTCAATTTCACATTTTTCCAAATTAATTATTCAACATAATTAGGGCATTTTTCCCTTATTCACAAGATTGCCCCCAAGGCTCATATTTCACTCATAATTCATAAACAACTCCCAATTTCAAGTCTTTAACACATAGGTGACTCAAACATGAAAAACCCCTCTTTTATAAATTACAAACCAAACCCTAACTTTTTCCTAAATTACCCAACAACACTATCTATCCGAAATACACAATATTTATGTCAAAAACCATAAGAAGGAGTAGGATATCCCTACCTCGAATGGAGAGACCAAAAGAGAAGATGGTGAAAACCCAAAGTGCTCCAACTCCACAACTTTTCAGATTAAAGTGAAGCCCTCACGAAGCTCTACCTTTTCTACAAAGGAACTAGGATAGAAATACACTAGAGCTAGATCAAACCTTAGAGAGAAGATATGTAGAGAAAGAGGGAGCAGCCGAATCTAGGGTTTGCACAAAAGAGGAGATGAAAAAGTGAAGGGAGAAGAAGCTGCTGCCAGCTGAAATACACGAGGCTCGCTCGAGCGAAGGAGTGGTCGCTTGAGCGACCAGACACAAGGAACCCTCGCTCGAGCGTAGAAAGCCTCGCTCGAGCCAACAATATGAAGCTTCAGGTCTGCAACCCAGAAGCACGCTCGAGCGAAGAAAAGCTCGCTTGAGCGAAGAAACCCAAAACATACAGCTCACTCACTCGAGCGAAGAAAAGCTCGCTCGAGTCAAGAATCACAACCTTCAGGTCCAGAACCAGATGCAGACGCACGCTCGAGCGCAAGACTTCTCGCTCGAGCCACCAGACACATCACCCAACTCTCGCTCGAGCGAAGGAAACCTGGCTCGAGTGAAGGATCTAAAACACAGAGCTCGCTCGAGCGAAGGAACAAAATTCTGGGCAGTAACTATAGGTTCAAACCCACTACCAACCTGTGACAAACCTGCCCAACACATCCTAAAACTCAAATACAAAGAATTAAAGGACGGAAAGAAAGAAATACAACAACTGACATCTACGGAACTGAGTCCGGATTACAATAACCAATGGAGGGAAAACCGGGATCGCTACAACCTTCCCCCCTTAAAGAATTTCGTCCCCGAAATTAGGTACAAGTTTCAAAGGTATGTTTTCTCAACTCTCAACAATATTACAATTCAAAATTCACATCCTGACCCATTACCGGTCATCCCATCTCCATTCAAGAGGCAAATTACAACATATGTTCCAACATGCATTATCAACATGCATTTCTTTCAAATCCAACAATTTCCAATATACATAGTTCACAATTCCATCTCATATTCAACGTTAAGGATACATTTGCATTGCTACAGTACATTCAACATATACCATGCTAAATTAACTTTCATTTTTAAGGCATATTCCATAATACTTCTGTGAATCGAAACATATACAATGTTCTACAACTTAAGACATATTCAATGTTCTTAAAGTTTATCAATACAACAAAGTATTCAACATATGCCCAAACACCCACAAATAGATCTGGATGCTTCTCTCGGACCTCTAATTCACTTTCCCAAGTGGCTTCCTCAGTCCCGTTATGTTTCCACAACACTTTAACTAATGGAAAGGTCCTGCTTCGCAAGACTCGATAACATTGATAACAGTATGGCACAATCAACCACTACAGTGTTCTGAGACATCCACCACGTCTCGACTACCGACAATACTCAGACCAGTATTTAGTACTTAATACCCCAACATAGGAAACACGAAAACATTTGCACACAAGGCCCCCCGGTCAACTTTCACAGAACGAGGACGCAAAACGAAACACGGTTAATGAACAACATTATGGCACAATAATGCCCCAAAATTTCGAGGTCTACCCAAAGACACACAACATGTAACCAGCAACACAGGTTAGGTCAAATCTAACTTCTCATAAGGTATTCCATTTAGGTTAAAGAAATTGCTTTATTTACTCCATTTGTTTCAAAGCATTCATGTTTTTTTTTTTTTTAAAGTATTTAGACTTATACCGCCACCACTTAAACACATCATTTACAACTAGCCACAGCCAAACTCAAAGATTTTTCTCAAATTATTTTCCCGAGAATAAAGATCACAAAATTCACGTTTCGATTCAAAATCATTTTAGTTTATGAAGAGTACTCAATGTCCCTCCAGTGAACCACAACATAACCATCCCACAAAACTCGTCATACCCGCGGTAATGACGCAATACCCAAAAACAGAACTTTCATAATAGGGACCCCTAAACATTTGAAATTTCCAACAATACAACGACACAAAGGATAACACTGCACATCCCTGTGCCTTACACCACACAAACAAGGACCGAACAAGTCGAAACGATTCTAACAGAGTGCCTTACTCACTTTACACAATTTTATTACCTCACTTGTGTTCCGCTATCCAAACTGGACGATAAACACCTACACCAAGGTGACCCAGCTAAACCAAACATCACACCACTCGATCCTATCAGTAACCACACTATCGCCTTACCAAGGCATTCTCCTGGGATTTCCCTAAGATCGGTCCCTTCTACAATCATCTGATAACAACACACGAACCAGGCACTAACATGCATCATACTAGGCAAAACCTCCTCACCTAATGCAAGTTATCTTACACCCATACTGAATCCCTCATTCAGAGATTTCACTCGCCACCCTCTCATTTAGTTAACAAGGGTTTACCACACCATGACACTCGTCATTACTACGTAACCGTTCGAGCCAAACACAAGCAAACATAGTACCTTCATCCCTTAATGACCTATAGGATCCACTCTTTATTCCACATTCTACTTGTCACTCGTCTCGAGAGTACAATTAAGACACTAAGCCTCCGTGCCAAACCATTAGCCACCACTACCACTGAACCACTGCCTAGAACCAAACCCCAGCACAATCGCATGTCGCTGACAAGGCTTTCAAAAACTCACCATCCTGACTCTCCAGAAGAGTAAGAGTCCTCACCCTCCTCGCTATTATCCCAAGCCTTCATCTATAAACACCATACCACTGTGACTCTACTCACGGGTCACACCCTAACCACGGGTTATACACCCAACCAACCTTACCGACAGCATCTCCTGACCTAACCAATATTAAGGTACACACCTAACGCATTTAAACATAGCAAAAGAATCCTGAAACTTAAGAGAACATCCATTATACTACTACCCGGGATATAACACCAGTTGCTCACAACACGCCACACCCCGATGCCAACAACCACAATCTTAATAAGGGACTAACACTCCCTCAAAATAGAACAACCTATCAGTACGTTATGCAAATTCGGCAACGTCACCTACCATGAAGGTGCAAGTCTATTCCTAACGAAATTATGCGCTATGCCTCCGTAAAACATCTTGTTAAATATACAAGACCTAGTGGTAATCGCACACTTCACACCCTCTCAAAGAGTCCTCACGACAGTAGGCCACAAACTCTACCATGCACATAAGATAAATAGGTAACACCCTCGAAATTTCGCACACCCGGCAAGTATAACTGTTCTCCCACACCAAATCACACGCATACAGAAGCATTATTACAAAAATTTTACGGTTTCACAACAACTCACTACATTAAATAAACTTTAGAGCCACAACATGCTCCAATCTGCCTAATCCATGGGAATTAACAAACGAAGGCATATATATATATAAACAAGCAGTTTTGATGTTTCAACATTCCCAAAACACATTGGTTATACAACAGAACCCAATGATTACAAAACGATAATTCACCGATTACAAAACGGATTAGTCAAAACAAAACCATCCCATCAGTATTACTACAGGTTACCGCCCCTTGCTAGACCGCTAGAGTTGGTCAATCCCAAACCCAAGATATCCTATGAGCTTACAAGCCACGAACAAGAACTACTGATATGCCCCAACTGGCCACGCTAGAGCGCAAGACTTCTCGCTCGAGCCACCAGACACATCACCCAACTCTCGCTCGAGCGAAGGAAACCTGACTCGAGCGAAGAATCTAAAACACAGAGCTCGCTCGAGCGACAAAAGCCTCGCTCGAGCGAAGGAACAAAATTCTGGCCAGCAACTATAGGTTCAAACCCACTACCAACCTGTGACAAACCTGCCCAACACATCCTAAAACTCAAATAAAAAGAATTAAAGGACAGAAAGAAACAAATACAACAACTGACATCTACGGAACCGAGTCCGGATTACAATAACCAATGGAGGGAAAATCGGGATCGCTATACAAACTGCCCTTCACATGTTGGTGCGCATGTGAACTCATTTCTTTTGCTCTTCCACGTCAGATGCGTAATTGGACCGAAATTGTTTTGTTTTTTTTTTTATTTATTTATTTTTTTCTTTTGGGTTTGGATTTGGCGTATTTTGATGTTTTTATTTTTTATTTTTTTATTTTTTTTTGTCATTTTTCTTTTTTTATACATTAATTAGTTCTTGTTCTTTAATTTTTTTTCTTTTTTTTTATTGGTATACAATAACTTTTTTTTATTTTTCAAAAATGAATTTTCATGTGTTTTATTTATTTCTAAATTATGTCGCGAATGGTAATTTATGTTTTTATGTTTTTTCTTTAAATATTTTTGAATGAGGCGTATTTTTCTCGTTATTTTTTTAAAATTTACATTTTTGTCATTTTTTAATTTGTACACATTAATTTGTTTTTATATTTCAAAAATTGGTTTTCGTGTGTTTTATTTATTTGTAAATTACATGGCAAATGGTAATTTCTGTTTTTTTTTTTTTTGGCTGAGGCTTATTTTTGTCGTTCTTTTTTTTTTTTTGAATTGATGTTTTTGTAATTTTTTTTAATTTGTATACATTAATTTGTTTTTAGTTTTCATAAATGGTTTTTCATGTGTTTTCCTTATTTTTAAATTATGTGGCAACTGGTAATTCATGTTTTTTACTTTTATATTTTATATTTTTTACTTTGTTTTTAATTTGTTTGGTTTTTTTGGGAAAACTTTTTTTATGTCATTTATTTAAAATGATGTGAAAAATCATATATTGCCGTGGCACATGACAAAAAATGAGGTATGTTTTGGTTTTTTGTTGTTTTGAACTAGTGTTTTTATGTTTTTATTTGACGTCGCACATGATAATTTATGTATTAGTTTTTTTTTTTTTTTTCTTATTTGTTTCACCTTGTTTCTTTTTTGAAAAGACTTTTTTCTGTGGTTTTTGGTTTTTCAAAGTTAGGCACGTCACCAACAGAAAGGGGGTATATTCCCGTGTAAACACATTCCACTTGTACATGATAATATATTTGAATACAGTCTGTTCCACGCGTGTTACCAATGTTACAACCCTACGAAAATTAGGTCGACTATTATATATTTCCTAACGTTTCGTTATTACGCATGTAACATAATTTGTCACGTATGCGAAGGCGCACCAATGCCATATGCGGGTCCTCATCCCCAACCATTAAACCATCCTTGTCATGTTCAACTTCTGGTATGGCATTTACTATTGTCATAGCCTCTTCCTCGTCACAAATTGGGTAAACAGTTGTTGGATTACCTGTGTTTCGCCGTATATAATTATGTAATGCCATTGACGCACCTACTAACTGAACTTGCACATTTGCAAAGTCATACCGAGGCATGTCTCAAATGAACCCCCATCGATTTTTCCAGGCACCGAAAGTGCGTTCCACCACACTGCGTAACGATGAGTGAACTTTGTTAAATAATTCCCTTGGTGTGTTTGCCGTTGTGTTCCGTGGAATATGTCGGAATTCTTGTTGGTGGTAACGGCTGCCTCTGAATGGTGCTAAGTAACCTATCCGGTTTGGATAGCCAGAATCGACAAGATAATATTTTCCTGCAGACAGGACAACAATGTATGACACCAAAAACAAACATTGTGCTTCATTTTCAAGTAACGCTTTGAGAAAGAAATATAGCCCCATCAATGCAGAATTCATGGCACTGTGTTACCTTCGTTAGGATGTGGAAATGGGACATTGTCATTTGTTAGTATCTCGTTGAAGATACGACTATCATGCATACTTCCTTCCCATCCGCACGAAATGAATATGAAACACATGTCAAAATCGACCGCGGCCATGATATTTTGCGTGTGACAGCATTTCCTACCGAAATATGTTGTCGCATCTGGCCCCGTAACCTATGCACTTACATGTGTTCCGTCTATTGCTCCAATACAGTCCTGCAAACAACCCAAATCTTTTTTTGCTTAAACGGGTAACAAGTAATGGTTTTTTTCATTAATCACGTCCAGTTAATAATAAAAACAAAATAACTAACACGTCTTATTTAAAAGATCAATAATGTTTTCAGTTGTACCTTGAACGGTAGGTATTTCTGTCTAGAGTGCACGTATGGATGTATACGATGCTGACTGTATGTGGGCCGGCAATGAACAACAGTGAACTCTTTCATGGAAGTTAATATGTTATGCACGTGCCGAGACACAGTCTCCCCCGAATGTTGGAAACGTTCTTGGATTTACTGATTTTGCAGACCTTGCAACACGTGGATAAACATTGCAATGCTTTCTTCAATAGCTAAGCCATATGGCCGTTGCGGTACTTGTAACCCAAAATCATTTACTAATGTATCACACAAAGCAGCAAACACTTCCTTCGGCATGCAAATATTTTTCTCAAATCGACCCATATGGCCCGCATATAGTTCACATATCCATGCATGCCCGGTCAATATCGAAGTGCGGCATGGCATTTTAGCCATGTGTTTTTCGTACCATTCTGTCGCATACTGGCATGCTTGTAGAAATGTCCAATTGTTTTCTTGTTGCAGCTGTACTGCCATTTGATTAAGCATTTCCCTAAATTCGTCATTGTTGCTTCCATCCCAAGGATTCATCATGTCTTCGTTGATGCGAAACCTACAAGAGTGGCACTGTTTCAATCAGTTTGCACGTGATTCATTGACTCAAATGTAATAACAGTTTGCACGTATGAATGCCACATGATTTTTAATGTACGTAATGTCGTCATCAATGTCATTACTAACGCATAATGATATGAATTGAACAAATTGTGAACCTGGTCATTATATTTTACAGGGGAACGATGGTGGTAACAACCACAAAAATGACGTCAAACTAACATAATAGTTTCCCTCGCAAAATAAAGACATACAAAAACTAGCAAGAAAACCGGCATTGCGCATTTCATTGCCATACATTTAATTAAAATAGAAACATCCCATTCCTTTCCCAAAAAACGCACAACCATGCATCCATTTTATCTACGACAAACTTAACTAAAAATTTTGTTCACCAAATCTAGCAAGAAAAAAAAACAAAAAGAAAGGAATAAAAACATGCAAACACAACCATCCTGTTTTAATATAGTGCCAACAAAAACATAAGTAAAAGTTTTCAAAAGCAAGAGAAGGGCAGGCATCTTCAACAATCCTAACACTGCTACATCACATCCGGGGAGCCGCAAACAGGTTCACAAACGGCGCCGACGTTGTACACTGGAGCTGTTTTTGTGTAAGCCACCCTATGATGTGGTCGTCATCAGGCTGGCACATCATCACCTCCCGGTAATCTGCGTTGTCCATAAGTGTCGAGGCGAAATGGAATAGCGGCGTAGCAATCAGGGATGGAATACTCGTCAGGCGATACATGCACTCTGAAATAGTGTACAGCGATTCGTTGCCTATGAGGTGCCTCACCGTAACCTACTGATTCTTCGTACGTACCACATCTGTTAGATTGTTCATGCTTTCCGCAATAACTGACACTCCACTTGGTGCCTTCTTCGACTTTGAAACACTTGTCGATGGCGTCTTTCTCCTTTTCCCCTTTTCAATCGGAACATGCTCCAGTGAAGAATCTGAATCCACGTCCTGTACTCATGCGGGTATCAGATCAGCAAATGGCTGGGCTCCCAAACTATGCATAGAATCAGATGAGTCATCAGCAGCTTCAGCAAGTTTCTTTCCCGGGGTCCAATGGTGCTTACCAGTAGCTGATGCCCCCATGAACACCGTCTCCATCAAGTCACGATGTTCCAAGGTTTTTTTCCTGAACTTGGCACACACCTTATTTATCTGCAGAAAGGGAGATATATGAAAGAGAAAGACGTTACATTTCATATAATTAATTAAAAGTTAACTAAAAAGGTTAAAAATGTACTGGTAACAGACAAATATGAAACTTGTTTGAGCATGTACTTACCGATTCCATCTTGTCCCACCACTCGTCAGGTGCCTGAAACATACCGGTATCACAATCAAACCCTATCCCTGACACTCCTTTGCTTGAATCCATCAACTTTGTCCACGCTTGCCACTTTTTTTTCAAACTCATGTATTTATTCTTCAACTTTTTGAGGCCATGTTTTCTTCCTGTTTTTTTCTCAAATTTCCTTGCTAAGGATTTGTACCCTGCTTGGCTGAGGACTAGGAATGGTCGATTTCCTTTTGTAATCTCATTTGCAATCAACTGCGGGAAAACTCGGATTGAGTGACTGTCCCATGAGGCCTTGTGGTTGAACTGATTATGTGTCTCTTCAAGACTGCTTGACTTCTCTGTGACAATGCCTTTGCTTTTGGATTGGGTACGCAGAGAAGTACGTATAGAAGCCATTACTAATGTACTGTTACAAAAGATTACCATCACAAATTTGGTTGTTATATACAAACGTATAAGCCATTGCACATTAATAACAACAAACAGAGAGATAGGATGCTAAATTAGGCAGCATATAACCATTGCACATTAATAACATACATACACAGGTTCCATGGAACTCAGTAGTGGACATAGTTATGATAGTCATTAATACGTCTACCGTTTCGTAGTGGAGGAAGGCAAAGGCAGCTTAAAGTCATACTAAAACATACTACCAACATACTAACTAATAACCTCGTAACGTGTTTGTACATACTGACAACATCCTAGCGTTGCTTACATACGGAACAACAAAATGACAACGACAATGCATAGCACATACACAATGGTCTTCAGGACACGCAAGGATTGTTGAATGTCTATGACATCAGCCCTCAATTGCATGACAATTTCATCTTTGGGTGACGCATAGTCTTGGTTCTCTCGCCTTGGTTCTTCGCACCGACCAATCCAACTGACACAGGGCTGATGAGTGCAAACGATGGAACTATTAGTGAATGGGTTGTTAATGTTCATACAGTTATGACCGGTAAATAATGGGTCACTCACCACAGGGTGAGGACATGCAAAGTAGGGACGCCTTGGATTTTTGGTGGACTTGGAAATCTTAACAATACATGGGCCATGTCCACAAGCACACATTCATCGTGGCCATATACTGGAAGTTACAGTAGAGGTAAACGAAGCTATGCTATGCTTTACAAACATTCGGAAGTGACAATGAATCATACAAGTAATTAGTTTATGTTATCCATATATCAGGTTAAACATGAACTAAATACTTTATGCAGTAGTTTCATAGGATAGGTATATAAATTGACAACTTCCTTCAGTTTATTTTAAAGCAAAGCAGCCTACATTATCATGGTTTCACTGTGAAGGTGGTGTTTGAAAAGCAGATATGTAATTTCCTTTTCAAACCTAACAGATAAAAAGGGCAACCTAACCGTGTGTTTACATGACTGAAAAGAAGAATTCATGGTCAAATTAAGTCAGAACATTGTAAATTATGAAGCCATAATCAATAGACAATTCAAATAAATTTACATGAATCAACATGATAACGTACAAAGACTAACGTAGTCGTAATTTGATTCCATTAACGAAATTGAATTTTTGTAAAAGTATTGTGCATCTTTAATTTACGTATAGTGGTAGGAGTATTTATTAACCCATATGCAAATGCACAAATTTGATATATAACCATTAATTTTATTATTATTATCTAGGTTATTATTATTATTATTATTTTCAGTTGTTTTTTGAAATTTGAGAATAGTCTATTTATGTCAATAATTTAAAGGATTATGTTTGTATCCAGATGACTAAAATTGGACATACTTCTTTTAAAAAAATATATAAAATTAGTTTATATATACTTAGAGTAGATCAACTGAAAAAGAGTTATAAGCAGTCACACTCCGATCCATTTCACACCCAGTTCATAATGTCACCAACCAAATGTTTGGTATCACACAGTAACATTAAATCAATTAGAATTGGTATTATTATGACGACTCTGATAATATAAGGGAAATATAGTAAGAAACACTAGTACAATAATCAAGTTAACAGAAAAGCGGATATATGAATAACCAGAAAAAAGTGACCTTCAATAACACAAACACAAATCAACTTTGGATTTTATAAAACATAAATTTGTAGACAAAAATCTGACATTTTTTTCTTTATTCAGCATTGACATATATGAATGAAGTTGAATAACCACAACTGAAAAATGAAAAATCAAGTTATGAATAATGTAATAACATATGAAGACAGAATCAGATATTCATTCAACATTGAGCATTGACATTCATTCAGCATCAGATATTCATTCAAAATCTGATATTCATTTAGCATTGAAGACAGAATGAAGACAGAATCAGATGTTAATATTCAAATATTAATTTATTTCTTCATTCTACAATATTTTTTTTCTTTCTTCATTCAGCATTAACAGTGTTTGAAGAAGTGAAGACAGAATCAGATATTCATTCACAGAACCCATTCAGATTTCAATGAAGAATCACAGAACTGAATGAAGACAGCAGAGGGTTTCATTCAGATCTAAATTTAATCAAGTTAACAGTGTTTGAAGAAGTGAAGTTGAATAATCACAACCCAAAAATGTGACATATATGAATATCAGGACAGTTTATTGGAAGAGAGATTGAGACATTCCCTTCAGCATTGACAATGTCTCAATAGGTATTTCACAGATAATAAATCAATAGGTATTTCACAGATGGAGACATCCTCTTCAGCATTGAGTAAAAAATCACAGAACCCATTCATTCACAAAGTCAGATTTCCTTATTCATTCACAGACTCAGATTTCATGACAAATCAATAGGTATTTAACAGAATCAGATATTCATTCAGAGAATGAGATTTCATTCAGCATTTGTATACATCAAATTGAACTTGTTTGGCTGTTTTTTATCATTTTTAATGAGAATTATAAGAAAAAAAAATCAAAAGAAGAACAGACTGTTTAAGAATCTCAACAGATGTAAATTCGAACAACAGATGTATAAGAAGAGGTTGTTAAGTTCTTTTGGTGTATCTGTATTTTAATTTTCACCATGGGTTCATCTATATATATATATAAGAACAGATTTATACATCTGCCCTCATTACGAACAAATTTACAGATTTATATATAACAACGGCTATATATAAGAACATATATATATGTATATATATATAACAGCCACCACGGCAAATAAGCAGATCGGTAATGAACCCAATTTGTAATGAACCCAAAATGTGTCAAGAGTATTTAACCATAATGAACCCAACTTTCCTTCCCAAAAACAGAGTCGGCCAGTCCTTTGAAATTTGGAAAAAAAAAATTCTTTACCAGATAAAGAGAAAGGAATTCCACACATTATTTCCGAAGCAGATCGGAAGTAGGGGCCACACACATGCGAATAGGGAAACGAAATCAGAAGATTTTGAAAGAATTACCTAAAGATCGGTGGTGTTTGAGAGGGTTTGTTCTTGTTCATCGCCGCCAACGTATACCCCAACCGTTCGATTTGTCGACCTGTTCGCGAGTCTTCTTCGACGCCGCAGATGTGTAGTCCGCTGCCGATCGCCTCTGCAAAGCTACCTCAGATGTCGTCGCCGCTGGTACACATTAATCGCCTCCTTTGCTTGTTGTGTGCCCTAGGAAGGTTGTGTGTGTGGTGAGGCGTTGGGCCTCAGAATGAGAGGGAACATTCAGGGTATTTTGGTAAATTTACCCCAAGAAAGGTTTCAACCCAACCCGTTCAAATAGTTTCAAACCAAAAGGCCTACTAGCTTATTACTTAAAAATACTATTACTACATCATTTTAGCTTCTTCTTTTTTTTGTATAAAAGTTTCATTTGCAAATCATTTTCCTTTTAATTTTAACATCCATGCACTTGAGAAATTCACAAACACAGCCAAAAGATTCCATGAAAATTCAAAAATCATATTGCACTTAATAGACTTTATTATCCGCAGTGGGGAAAAACAAAATTGCAACAAATTATTGTGTAGAAATTAAAAACAGACAAATCAACATGTAGAGGCTCACATGTATGTGCAATTCAAATATAGAGATTAGATTACAGATATCAAAAGAAATTTGAGAGTCGTATACAGATTAATTTAAAATAATACGACTAAAATAGTTATCTAAAGGTGAAAAGATGTCTACTCAAATCCTCCCTCCAAGCATTTCAATCCAACCAAAACTAAAAATTCTTCCATTTAAAATTCATTCATCCAAAAATAGGGTCCTGAGATAAATTCTTCAGTACAAAGCACACAAATAAAAAAGACAAGCTCATCAGCCTTAATCTATGACCCCTTTTGGATTGATCTTCAATGTCTATCACAGGTATGCACAGTCTCAATTTACAGAATACTATAATTATTTCAGTTTGATATCAACTTAGAAAGCAATATGGCAATTTGCAAGAATATACTTTTTTGACAAAAAAAGATCCACAACATTGTGGTTGCATAAATACATTATTCAAGTGGAGCCAATTCAATATTGATGGCAGAAACTGACCTTAAGAGAGTGGCAAGAATAGACTTGTGTGCAATAATAGAGGCTCATGCTTCTTCATCACTTAGACAAGACTCTGTTTTTGCTTCATTTGATTCCCAAACTAATGGATGAATATTGAAGACAAATTTAACTCCTACAATAATTATAGTTGAGATTGAAATGACATTTTATACAGTTTTTGAACCGGACATTTTATACAGTTACTAGAAGTTTTTTTCACATATAGAACCTCTATGTTAAGTTCAAAGAGACTGAGTACAAAATTAATCTATACATGCATTAAAAGAAGAGAGAGCCCAAGTCTAGTATGAAATAGCCAAATAACCCCGAAACACAAAAAGATAAATAAACAAAAATAACATTGCATGAAGAGTTAACGATTAACCGATGAATTTACACAATCAAAGGAAACGAAAGAAAAGAAAATAAATATTATCTTAATAAAGGCATAACCAATATTGTGAAATCTACAGGTAAGAGATAGTAATTCAGCCAACTAGTTCAAAGCAATGAACAAGACATAATTAGATGGGTCTCTCAGCTATATAAAGAACAAATTTCACTGTTTGATTGTCGAGAAACCCAAGGGAAGACATTCAGAATTAAAGAAAGAAGGTTCCAATAAACTTAAACAAATCATGATCATTCTCACAGGACTTAATATGGGTCTGCTTCAAATTTCATCAATATTTATGGTGGTTAAAGTTCTTGAGGCATAATTTGCTTTTGCATTTAAAATTGCCACAATATGGCAATAGAAAATCTCAAAACATGGAACAATGAAGCTAACATTTTGCATTTTGAGGCCGATAAGTATATCAAAATGCACATGCACGAACACATGCACACTCACTTGGAGGGAAAAATATTCATATGAGATGTTGGCTAGTTTGAACTATGGATAAAGTTAAAAGCATTTATGATTTTGAGATAAACGATAACCTGATAACCTCCTCAAGACCCACAACAAGCTGAGTGAAACACAAAAGACATTAAGAAATGAAATTCTAAGGAAAGCGGTAATTATCCCAAGCAACCACACAAGAATTCCACTCCTTATCCTAGAACCCATATGTTAGGACTGTGAGACACCAGAAATCAATCACACACAATAACACAAGAATATTTACGTGGTTCGGCAATTGCCTACGTCCACGGAGAGCTATCCACTATATAGAATTTTCCGGAGGGAGATTACAACTCACACCTCACAAACACTCTCTATAGCACTCTCACTCACACTTGTTGCTTACAATCTCTCACAGATTACACACTCTGCAATCTATAGCAAACCCTTCCTCCTCACCTCAA
Organism: Camellia granthamiana; assembly: GCA_036172215.1. Taxonomy (NCBI): domain Eukaryota; kingdom Viridiplantae; phylum Streptophyta; class Magnoliopsida; order Ericales; family Theaceae; genus Camellia; species Camellia granthamiana. Next base: position 175,012,495 of record CM069903.1, on the reverse strand, counting down.
TTTATACACAATTGATGGAGGAGCTTATTGGTTGCCACCTACCCCTTCCACTAGCTAGTGTGGTTGGTGGAGTGGAAGAGTGGGAGAGCCACCTTACCTATCTTCTTCTACTATCCATAGTGGTTTCTCCATTTGGGCAATGGACTAACAATTCTCCCCCTCCACGCCCATATGGATAACTAACTTCTCAGTTGAAGTCCACCCCGGCAATGTCTCTGCAGATTTCGAGTTTGTCTCTCGAGACCGCCTTTGTAAGTATGTCAGCTGGATTCTTATCTGTATGGATCTTGATCAGTTCCAATAACTGTTTTTCCATCACTTCACGTATCCAATGATACCGAACATTAATGTGCTTTGTGCGAGAATGGTACATCGAATTTTTGCTCAGGTCTGTAGCACTCTTGCAATCACAATGTACCGTGAACTTCTCTTGCTTTAATCCCAACTCTTGGAGAAACCGCTGCAACCACAACATCTCTTTTCTAGCTTCCGCACGGCAATATACTCTGTCTCGGTTGTGGATAAAGCAACACACTTTTGCAACTTGGACTGCCAAGACACAACTCCTACAAAAGTGAACAGAAATCCTGATATAGATTTTCTACCATCAAGATCTCCTGCCACATCGGAATTCGTATAGCCTTCCAAGACTGGTTTAGCATCTTTAAAGCACAAACACATTTTTGTCGTACCCTTGAGGTACTTCAAAATCCACTTGACTGCTTCCCAATGCTCTTTTCTTGGATTGGAAAGGAATCTGCTTAATACTCCAACAGCATGAGCAATATCTGGTCGGGTGGACACCATTGCATACATCAAACTCCATACAGCAGATGAGTAGGGAATAGCCTCCATCTCTTCTTTTTCTTTAGTAGAAGAGGGACAAGAACTCTTGCTCAGCTTGAAATGATTAGCCAACGGAGTATTGACTGGCTTGGAATCTTTCATGTTAAACTTCGCAAACGCCCGTTCAACGTACTTCTCCTGTGATAGCCATAATTTCTTGGCTTTCCTGTCACACACAATTTACATGCCCAACATTTTTTGTGCAGGGCCTAGGTCCTTCATGTCAAAGGACTGTGATAACTCCTTCTTCAGTGATCTGATTGCTGTGGCATCCTGTCCAACAATCAGCATGTCATCAACATAGAGCAGGAGTATGATGAAGTTTCCATCGGGAAATTTCCTGATATAGACACACTAGTCTGTAGCAGTTCTCTTGTACTCATGACCCACCATGAATGAGTCAAACTTCTCGTACCACTGTCTAGGCGCTTGTTTGAGGCCGTAAAGACTCTTCTTCAATCTGCAGTCTAAGTTTTCTTTCCCTTTTGCATCAAAACCTTCTGGCTACTCCATGTAAATTTCTTCCTTCAGATCACCATGGAGAAATGTTGTCTTTACATCCATCTGTTCAAGTTCCAAATTCAAACTGGTTGCTAGTCCCAAAACTACTCAAATGGATGTCATTTTCACAACTGGCGAGAAGATTTTATCAAAATCAATACCTTTCTTCTGCCTGAAACCTTTGACAACTAATCGAGCCTTATACTTCACTAGCTTTCCGCTACCATCTTTCTTCAACTTAAACACTCATTTGTTCTGCAATGGTTTTCGACCCTGGGGAAGTTTTACCAATTCATAAGTCTGATTATTCTGCAAGGACTGCATCTCTTCTTGCATAGCTTGATGCCAGCTACTCTTCTCCTTATGATTCTGAGCTTCTTGAAAACTTTCTGGCTCCTCCTCATCAGTAAGCAAAATATAATCAGAAGTAGGATATTTTGACGATGGCTTAGACTCTCTTGTTGATCTTCACAACTGTGAACCAACAGTCTCTGGCGGAGGGGGCTGTGTCTCCCCCTGCTCCACACCCTCTTCTTTTGGATCTTCTTCTTCTGGCAATTCATCCTGCAACTCTACATCATTGGTTGCATGTTGCGGTAGCTCTTCTTCATCAATGGTATGCTGTGATGGTGCAGGATTGGGAACAATTTTGAAAACATCATTAACTTTGGGTTTGGCTGGTTGCCCAAAGTCTTCTAAGGTCTGGCCTTCTTGAAATACCACATCTCAGCTTCGAATGACCTTTTTGTTTTTCGGATCCCATAATCTGTATCCAAATTCTTCATCTCCATAGCCAATAAAGATGCATGGAGTAGTTTGGTCATCCAGCTTCTGTCTGTGCTCCTTGGATACATGTGCAAATGCTTTGCACCCAAACACTCTCAAGTGAGAGTAAGAAATCTCCCTTCCAGACCATACTTTCTCTGGAATTTCAAAATTTAGTGGAACTGATGGCGATCTATTGATCAAATAGCAAGCAACACGAACAGCTTCTCCCCAAAATGGCTTTGGCAGCTTTGCCATTTTGAGCATACATCTAACCTTCTCCACAATGGTCCGGTTCATTCTTTCGGCTACACCATTGTGTTGTGGGGTTCCAGGAACAGTCTTCTCATATCGGATGCCGCGAGTAGCACAGTAGGCTTCAAACTCCTTTGACGTGTACTCACCTCTATTGTCTGTTCGGAGACACTTCAGCTTCTTTCCAGTCTCTATTTCCACCATAGCATGAAATGTTTGAAAATGCTGGAACACCTCAGCTTGGTTCTTGGGACATAAACCCATACCTTCCATGATACGTCATCAATAAACGTCAGGAAGTATTTTCTGCCACCCAAAGATTCCACTTCTATGGGACCACATACATCAGAGTATACTCTGCTCAACAACTCTGATTGTTTTCTGGATGATGAGTGGAAAGAGACTCTATGTTGCTTCCCAAACAAGCAGTTGTCACAAGGGTTCAATTTCGCATCTTTGGCAAAGGGAATAAGTGACTTCTTTGCCAGAATTTACAACCCTTTCTCACTCATGTGACCCAGCCTTTTGTGCCACAAATTTGGTGATGCCTCATCTTCTGCTGTGTTGAGGCTATCTGAATGCACCTCCACATGAGTCTTATACAACGTGCCACTTGTCTGTCCTCTGGTTACCACCAGAGATCCTTTTTTCAACTTCCACATGCATTTGCCGAAGTAGTTCTCATAGCCTTGTCGATCTAAGGCTATCCCTGAGATAAGATTCAGGTGTAAATCGGGAACATGCTTGACATCTTTCAACACCATCGTGCACCCAACTTTGGTTTGGATGAGAACATCACTGATTCCCACAATCTTTGAAAAATTGGAGTTGCCCATCTTCACTGTACCAAAATCTCCAGCTTGGTACGTACTAAAGAACTCCTTCCGGGGTGTAGCGTAGTAGGAAGCTGTTGTATCTACCACCCACTCAGTGCCGTTGTCTGACATATGGAGGCATTCTTCTTCTTCAACAGAGAATAATGCAATATCTTCTGAGACAGTAACTGCAATGTTCCCATCTTCAGTCTTTGGTTGTCTATTGCCTTGTTTTTGTTCTCCCTTCAAGGCATAGCAATATTTCTTTATGTAACCTTCTTGGCCACAATGGTAACACTTAAACCTTGGCTGGCTCGTACCTTCTTTGGATTTCCCTCTGTCTTGAAATCTTCCTCTGCTACGTCCTCTACTTTTGCTTCTTCCTCTGTCTCTGCCTTTACCTTTATTTTCTGTGATGAGGGCATGGGATTGATCTCCACCCAAGTCTTTCCACCTTGTCTCTTCATTGTACATGGCGTCTATGACCATGCTCATGGTCAGCTTCCCTTCTAGTGCAAAGTTGCTGAGAGAAGCCACCAACGTCTCCCAACTATTCGGTAAAGAACTGAGCAGTAGAACGGCTTGCATTTCATCGTCTAAGCACATCTTGACGGTTGCAAGCTGATTCACCAAATTTTTGAATTCACTAGTGTGCTCGGTGACAGACATACCATTCTTCAATTTCAAATTGACAAGCCTTCTCATCACCAAGGCTTTGTTCCGAGCGGTCTTTGATCGGTATATGTCATCTAACAATGTCCATAGAGAATAGGCATCTGTCTCCTAGGCGACATGATGGTACACACCGTGGTGTATCCATTGTCTAATACAACCGATAGTCTTGCAGTTCATCTTTATCTAGTCATCATCCTTCACTGCTTCTGATTTAACCCCTTTTACAAAAATAGGGTCAAACAGGTCTTTATAATACAGGGTGTGTTCCATCCGTGACTTCCAAATTGCATAATTAGAAGGAGTCAACTTGAACATAGATCCTAAAGTCGACGTTGATTCCTCCATCAACACTTGTCTATACAGAAAATAATCTCTGTCTGAAAAACAGGCTTCGTAGTTAAGTCTAGACTACTCAAATTAGCCAGAAAAGCACTTTAGATTGTCCAAATACAAACTGAAGATTTTGGAAATCGAATTTGCAAAATCTGACCGTAAAGATGTGCCTGGAATACTCCAAATAATTGGAAACCACTATTGGATTGTCAAAAACGGACACAGAATGGCTCAGATCAAGCCAAAATAGTTTGGACAGTTCAGATATACAGGTGTACCTTAGCCGCAAAGCACTGGATCAATCCTCTGGAATGCTAACTAGTCAACTGAAGGGCTGATATGGCTGACACGTGGCCGACACGTGGTTGACCGTTTGACACGTGGTACCGATGTGGTAGATGACGTGGCGATGAGGTGACAACACATGGCACTGACTAGGCGCTGACGTGGCTCGTCTTCCTCCTTCAGACGCGCGTGGGCGCGTGTGTGCGCGTGGAATGACACGTCGACTGTGTCAACGGCGCGTGGTGAAACTAGGCTTCATGCGCTCTCTTTGGGAAGCACGTGGACAGTCTTCCGGAGCTCTATTTTGTAGTTTTGGACTCCTCTCTTCGAGACCTTGCTTCTAGTATGCTCAAAACCTGATTTTGAGTAACTTGATTTCTAGCAGTTTCAAAGAAACGCACTCTATTTTTTGAAACGCAACCGATTCAGCTCTGATACCACTTGTTGGGACTGTGAGACCAGAAATCAATCACACACAATAATACAAGAATATTTACGTGGTTCGGCAATTGCTTACATCCACGGAGAGCTATCCACTATAGAATTTCCCGGAAGGAGATTACAACTCACACCTCACAAACACTCTCTATAGCACTCTCACTCACACTTGTTGCTCAAATCTCTCATAGATTACATACTTTGCAATCTATATCAAACCCCTCATCCTCACCTCAATTTATACACAATTGAGGAAGGAGCTTGTTGGTTGCCACTTACCCCTTCCACTAGCTAGTGGGGTTAGTGGAGTAGAAGAGTAGGAGAGCCACCTTACCTATCTTCTTCCACTATCCATAGTGTTTCTCCTTTTGGGCAGTGGACTAACACCATATTCACAACAGCATGCCCAAAATAATTGCTTTCAAGAAAGAACCTCCATAACCATTTGCCAAGAAAAACACAATATTATTATTTTCTACAATTTAAACCCTCCTTTGTTCTTATGAAGAGAAGCAACATCGCAATTCACCAAAATACAGTGTTAAAAAAATTAATTAAAAATTAAAAACTAAAAAAGATATGGAATCATATAAAGGAAAGAAGAGACAATATCTAGAACAAAAAAACACATACATTAGTGTAAACAGGGGCGGAGGCAGCATAGGCTGAGGGGGTCTCGTGCCCCCCTCAATTGTGCAATTTTTTTTATTGTCATGTATAAAATGTATTTTATTTTTTTTTCTTAATATGTTCTTTGGCTAATGATTTATTATATTGTTCACAATAATGAATTATTTGATACTGTTAATGTATATTATATAATGTATAATGATATACATAGATTAATGTATAGATAGGATACTTAGTGGCATTTTTCTTTAAGCTTTTCCTTTCAGCCACTTTATATAATGGCCATGATAGTATTTGTATCATGATGATGTTTGTATCTTATTTTCTCCTATATAACGGAGGCCATAACACAGATTCAATATATATGAATACACAATTTATTCTCTCTTTTTCTGAATACATTAAATTAACATGGTCCTTGAGCAATAAGATTTAGGCCTGTCTTTTTTTCTCACCGGCGGGTAGTCGGCCGGCAATCTTGCCTTTACTGCCCGCTGGAGTTTTCTACCATAACACCGTCTTCAGTCTCTTTGCAACTTCCACAAACCCCACAAATATAACACTATTTGCAACACCCCGGTGATTTAATGGAATGCCCAGCTCTGCTGTTATTCCTGAAGCAGCAGTAATACCTTGAATGACTTGCACTTGAATCCTTTGTTGCTGCAGGAACTCCATCTCCTCCCCACCCCTCCCAAACACTAGAGGATCTCCTCCTTTAACTCTTACAACAATAGCCCCAGCTTCCGTAAAACTCAAAAGCAACTCATGCATCTCCTCCTGGGTTCGGCTATGGTACCTAGCAGTCTCGCCAACATAGAGAAGCCTAGCATCATCACCCATCAAATTCAACACATCATTGAACATCCAACAAACCAAAATCTCTTTACCTCTCGGATATACCCTCAACGGCCACAAGCGCCCCCACTACAACGGCACCACGACCACCAACAGTGGAGCCAGTAGCGGTGTCTCCTCATCAAAAGGTGTCGGTTGGGGTCACGTCCACTGTGAATTCGACCTCAATCTACCCGCCTTGCCGGAATCCCCCCTCTGACTTTCCTTCTGTCTGCATTTCACTTTCTCTCAGCAATGGCATACGGCAGGCTTGCATCGACCGAGCCATTCCTCAACCAAAATCATGAAGCACAAATTTTTTTTTTTCCCCCTCACATGGGCTTGTCCCCATTCTCTCTTCTTATTTTAAACTTTTCTTTAATCTTCCCTCACCCCACTAACATATATATATACCATATCTCTCCAATATATTAATTAAGTGTTTATCTACCCTACACAACACCTCCACCGCCATTTCCTATACAACCCACATGGTTCCCCACTCTCTCAGTATATATATCTATCTATAAAACCCATAATACTCCCCCATCCATGTTCCCGTTGCATGTGTATTTTCTTTTCTTTATACAAAAAACAAAAATTCAACATTCCCACCACCTGATTTTTCAGCTCAGTCTTATACTAGTTCATGTCATCTGCTTTGCCCACCAAACTTGTTTTATACATATCAGGGATCAACCCCGATCATCGGTCTACAAAAACAAAAAAACAAAAAACACAAACACAAACACAAACAACAAAACAACCACACTCAGAGGATGGTTTTTTCTTTCCTCTACTCGGCCGCCCCTCTCTTCCTCTTGCCTTTGTCTTGGGCGACCCTTAACGGCTCTACTTCCGTGATTTCCAGTCTACCGAGCACGTTGCCTCCCCACTGATCCTCAAATGCAGCATATGGCGGACCTCCGAATCAGAACATGACGGTGGCCTTCCGTTTCAGCTCCTTGTTTGCCGCCTTCAGCGCGCAAATCTTTGCTCGCACATCCTTATACATGCGCTGCAGTAGAGAAAGTTAGACATTTAACTGCTGAACCTCACTTGTCCTATTCTGAAGCCGGTGAGACAAGTTAGTGACCGCAATCATGGTCTCCACACATGACTTCAACGTATAATGGTTGGCTTCAATATCAGATTGAGCTGTCATTATTTGTTCAACTGACAGTATAGGAAAGTTCAACGGAGCAAAAACGGGGGCATTTGGTTGCGGTTCAAGGGCAACAAAACCGGTTATCTCTATTGTGGACTCGTTTAAGTCTGGAAAGAGGGTGAGCAAACTACGGGAAGAGGAGGCCATATCAAAGGCATCACAAGCAGGGGGTTGCAGAGTGGACGAAAGGGGTTGCAGAGTTCATCGCTTTGGTTTGCTTTCAATCTCTAACCAACCTTAGCCTCAGTCTCGATTTAAATAGACAATGCAGAGACTAAGACGACAAACAGGAGCGAGAGCCACGTGAATCGCGCGACACTCGAAGCCATAGTGTCATGCGTGACTTTTGATGTATTGGGCGCGACTTTTGAGGGCGCGATATATATATACATGTATATCTTTGGGCCGCTTTTATACACGACTATACAGTGTATTTTCCAATGATCTGACAGGATCACACAGTGTCTGCTACAACGGTCTGAAACGACCACACAGTGTCTTCTAATGAGGTCCTACACGACCATACAGTGTCTTTTACAATGGTACATGTCGTCTAACAATGTCCATAGAGAATAGGCATCTGTCTCCTCGGTGACATAATGGTACACACCGTGGTCTATCCATTCTCTGATACAACCGATAGTCTTGCGGTTCATCTTTATCAGTCATCATCCTTTACTGCTTCTGGTTTAACCCCTTTTACAAAAATAGGTCAAACAGGTCTTTATAATACAGGGTGTCTTCCATCCGTGACTTCCAAATTGCATTATTGAAAAGATTCAACTTGAACATAGATCCTGAAGTCGACGTTGATTCCTCCATCAACACTTGTCTATACAGAAAATAATCTCTGTCTGAAAAATAGGCTTTGTTGTTGAGTCCGGACTAGTCAAATTAGCCGGAAATGCACTTTAGATTGTCCAAATACAAGTTGAAAATTTTTGAAATAGGATTTGCAAAATCTGACAGTACAGATGTGTCCGGAATACTCCAAATAGTTGGAAACAACTATTGGATCGTTTAAAAAAGACATAGAATGGCTCAGATAAAGCCAAAACAGTTTGCACAGTTCAGATCTGCGGGTGTACCTTAGCCGCAAAGCACTGGATCAATCCTCCGGAAGGGTGACTGGTCAACTAAAGGGCTGACGTGGCCGACACGTGGCTGACAGTTTGACACGTGGCACCGACGTGACACATGACGTGTCGGATGACGTGATGATAAGGTGGCAATACATGGCGCTAACGTGGCTCGTCTTCCTCTTTCAGACGCACGTGGGAGCGTGTGTGTGCGTGGGATGACGCGCCAATAGTGTCAACATCGCGTGGAGGCGCGTGGTGAAACTTGGATTCACGCGCTTTTTTGGAGGGCGCGTGTGAACGCGTAGAGAGTCTTCTGGAGCTCTGCTTTGCAGTTTTAAACTCCTCTCTGCGAGACCTTGCTCCTGGTATGCTCAAAACCTGATTTTGAGCAACTTGATTTCTGGCAGTTTCGAAGAAACACACTCCGTTTTTCCAAAACGCAACCGATTCAGCTCTGATACCACTTGTTGGGACTGTAAGACACCAAAAATCAATCACACATAATAACACAAGAATATTTACGTGGTTCAGCAATTACCTATGTCCACGGAGAACTATCCACTATAGAATTTCGCGGAAGGAGATTACAACTCACACCTCACAAACACTCTCTATAGTACTCTCACTCACACTTGTTGCTCACAATCTCTCACAGATTATACACTCTGCAATCTATATCAAACCCCTCATTCTCACCTCAATTTATACACAATTGAGGAAGGTGCTTATTGGTTGCCACCTACCCCTTCCACTAGCTAGTGGGGTTGATGGAGTGGAAGAGTAAGAGAGCCGTCTTACCTATCTTCTTCCACTATCCATAGTGATTTCTCCATTTGGGCAGTGGACTAACACCATATTCCTAACAGCATACCAAAAATAATTGCTTTCAAGAGAGAGAACCTCCATAACCATTTGCCAAGAAAACAGAATATTATTATTTTCTACAATATAAACCCTCCTTTATTCTTATGAAGAGAAGCAACATCGCAATTCACCAAAATATGGTGCTAAAAAAATAATTAATTAATTAATTAAAAATTAAAAAAGATATGGAATCATGAAAAGGTAAGAAGAGACAATATCTAGAACAAGAAACACATACATTAGTGTAAATAGGGGCAGAGGCAACATAGGCCGAGGGATGTCTCGTGTCCCCCACAATTTTGCAATTTTGCAATTTTTTTTTTTTTTTTGTCATGTATAAAATATATTCTGTTTTTTTTTTTTTCTTTTCTTCATATGTTCTTTGGCAGCTGATTAATTATATTATTCCCAATAATGAATTATTTGATAATGTTAATGTATATTATATAATGTATAATGATGTATAATAATATACATAGATTAATGTATTTTCCTTTCGGCCACTTTATATAATGGCCATGATAGTGTTTGTATCATGATGATGTTTGTATCATATTTTCTCCTATATGACGGAGGCCATAACACAGATTCCATATATATGAATACACAATTTATTCTCTCTTTTTCTGAATACATTAAATTAACATGGTATCTGAGCGATAAGATTTAGGCTTGTATTTTTTTCTCACCGGCGGGCAGTCGACCGGCAACCTTGCCTTCACTGCCTGCTGGAGTTTTCTATCTTAACACCATCTTCAGTCTCTTTGCAGCTTGCACAAACCCCACAAATCTAACACTATTTGCAACGCCCCGGTGAGTTAATGGAATGCCCAGCTCTGCTGCTATTCCTGAAGCAACAGTATTACCTGGAAAGACTTGGACTTGAATCCCTTGTTGCTGCAGGAACTCCGTCTCCTCCCTACCCCTCCCAAACACCAAAGGATCTCCTCCTTTAAGTCTTACAACAGTAGCCCCAGCTTCCGCAAAACTCAAAAGCAACTCATGCATCTCCTCCTGGGTTCGGTTATGGTACCCAGCAGTCTTGCCAACATAGAGAAGCCTAGCATCATCACCCACCAAATTCAACACATCATTGAACATCCAATAGATCAAAACCTCTTTACCTCTCAGATATACCCTCGGCGGCCACAAGTGCCGCCACTACAACGGCAGCAACAACAACAGCACCACCACCACCAACGGTGGAGCCGGTAGCGGTGTCACCTCATCGGAAGGTGCCGGTTGGGGTCACGTCCATCGTGAAATCGACCTCAACCTACCCGCCTTGCCGGAATCCCCCCCTCTCACTTTGCTTCTGTCTGCATTTCACTTTCTCTCAGCAATGGCCTATGGCAGGCTTGCATCAACCAAGCCACTCATCCACCAAAATCATGAAGTACAAATTTTTTTTTTCCCCTCACATGGGCTTGTCCCCATGCTCTCCTATTTTAAACTTTTCTTTAATCTTCTCTCACCCCGCTAACATATATCTATACATATCTATACCATATCTCTCCATTATATATTAATTAAGTGTTTATCTACCCTACACAACACCTCCACCACCATTTCCTATACAACCCACATGGTTCACCACTCTCTCAGTATATATATCTATCTATAAAACCATAATACTCCCCCATCCATGTCCCTTGCTGCATGTGTATTTTCTTTTCTATATGCGCAAAAAAAAAAAAAAAAAAAAAAAAAAATTCAACATTCCCACCACCTTAGTTTTCAACTCAGTCTTGTACTAATTTATGCCATCCAGTTTGCCCACCAAACTTCTTTTATACATATCAAGGATCAACCCCGATCATCGGTCTAAAAAAAAAAAAAACCCCACAAACAACCAAACAAACAAATAACCACACACAGAGGTTGGTTTTTTCTTTCCTCTACTCTGCCGCCGTTCTCTTCCTCTTGCTTTTGTCTTGGGCGACCCTTAACAGCTCTGCCTTCGTGCTTCCCAGTCCACCGAGCATGTTCCCTCCCCGCTGCTCCTCAAACGCAACATATAGCGGACCTCCGAATCGGAACATGACGGTAGCCTTCTGATTCAGCTCCTTGTTTTCCGCCTTCAGCACGCAAATCTCTGCTCACATATCCTTGTACATGCGCTGCAGCAGAGAGAGTCAAGCATTTAACAGTTGTACCTCACTTGTCCTATTCTGAAGCCGGTGAGACAAGTTAGTGACGGTAGTCATGGTCTCCACACATGACTTCAACGTATAATGGTTGGCCTCAATATCAGATTGAGCTACCATTATTTGCTTAACTGACAACATAGGAAAGTTCAACGGAGCAAAAACAGGGGCGCTTGGTCCGGGGGCGTTTGGTTGCGATTCAAAGGCAATAGAACTGGTTATCTCTATTGTGGACTTATTTAGGTCTAGAAAGAGGGTGAGCAAACTATGGGAAGAAGAGGCCATATCAAAGGTAGCACAAGTAAGGGGGTTGTAGAGCGGACGAAAGTGGTTGCAGAGTTCGTCGCTTTGGTTTGCTTTCAATCTCTAACTAGCCTCAGCCTCAGCCTCGGTTTAAATAGACAACGCAGAGACTAAGATGACAAACGGGAGCAAGAGCCATGTGAATCACGCGACACTCGAAACCACAGTGTCATGCGCGACTTTTGATGTATTAGACGCGACTTTTGAGGGCGCGATATATATACATGTATATCTTTGGGCTGCTTATATACACGACCATACAGTGTATTTTCCAGCGGTCCAACACGACCACACAGTGTCTTCTACTAAGGTCCGAAATGACCATACAATGTCTTTGACAATAACATATCGTCTAACAATGTCCATAGAGAATAGACATCTGTCTCCTCGGCGACATGATGGTACACTCCGTGGTCTATCCATTGTCTGATACAACCGATAGTCTTGCAGTTCATCTTTATCCAGTCATCATCCTTCACTGCTTTTGGTTTAACCACTTTTACAAAAATAGGTTCAAATAGGTCTTTATAATACAGGATGTCTTCCATCCGTGAGTTCCAAATTGCATAATTGGAAGGATTCAACTTGAACATATATCCTGAAGTTGACATTGATTCCTCCATCAACACTTGTCTATACATAAAATAATCTTTGTCTGAAAAACAAGCTTCGTTGTTGAGTCCGAACTAGTCAAATTAGCCAGAAAAGCACTTCGGATTGTCCAAATACGAACTGGAAATTTTTGAAATAGGATTTTCAAAATCTGACCATACAGATGTGTCCGGAATACTCCAAATAAATGGAAACCACTATTGGATCGTCAAAAATGGACACAGAATGGCTCAAATCAAGCCAAAATAGTTTGGACAGTTTAGATATGCGGGTGTACCTTAGCTGCGAAGCACTGGATCAATCCTCTGGAAGGTTGATTGGTCAACTGAAGAGCTGACGTGGCTGGCACATGGCCGACACGTGGCTGACAGTCTGACACATGGCACCAACATGGCGGATGACGTGGCAACACGTGGCACTGACTGGGCACTGACGTGGCCTGTCTTCCTCCTTCAGACGTGCGGGGGCGCATGTGTGCGCGAGGGATGACACGCCGACTGTGTCAACGGCGCGTGGAGACGTGTGGTGAAACTAGGCTTCACAAGCTTTCTTTGGGGTGGGGCACATGTGGGCGCGTAAAGAGTCTTCTGGAGCTCTGCTTTGAAGTTTTGGACTCCTCTCTTCGAGACCTTGCTCCTGGTATGCTCAAAACTTGATTTTGAGCAACTTGATTTCTGGCAGTTTCAAAGAAACGCACTCTGTTTTTTCGAAACACAACCGATTCAGCTCTGAAAAGAAACAACATCGCAATTCACCAAAATACAGTGTTAAAAAAATAAATTAATTAAAAATTAAAAATTAAAAAAATTAAAAATTAAAAAATATATGGAATCATGAAAAGGCAAAGGAGAGACAATATCTAGAACAAAAAACACATACATTAGTGTAAACAGAGGCGGAGGCAACATAGACCGAGGGGGGTCACGTGCCCCCCTCAATTTTGCAAATTTTTTTTTTTTGTCATGTATAAAATGTATTCTGTTTTTTTTTTTTCTTAATATGTTCTTTAGCTATTGATTTATTATATTATTCACAATAATGAATTATTTGATACTGTTAATGTATATTATATAATGCATAATGATGTATAATGATGTACACAGATTAATGTATAGATAGGATAGTCAGTGGCATTTTCCTTTAAACTTTTCCTTTCGGCCACTTTATATAATGGCCATGATAGTGTTTGTATCATGATGGTGTTTGTATCATATTTTCTCCAATATAACGGAGGCCATAACACAGATTCAATTTATATGAATACACAATTTATTCTCTCTTTTTCTGAATACATTAAATTAACATGGTATCAGAGTTATAAGATTTAGGCCTGTATTTTTTTCTCACCAACGGGCAATCGGCCAGCAACCTTGCCTTCGCTGCCCGCTGGAGTTTTCTACCTTAACACCGTCTTTAGTCTCTTTGCAGCTTGCACAAACCCCACAAATCTAACACTATTTGCAACACCCCGGTGAGTTAATGGAATGCCCAGCTCTGTTGCTATTCCTAAAGCAGCAGTAATACCTGGAATGACTTGCACTTGAATCCTTTGTTGCTGTAAGAACTCCATCTCCTCCCCACCCCTCCCAAACACTAGAGGGTCTCCTCCTTTAAGTCTTACAACAATATCCCCAACTTCCGCAAAACTCAAAACCAACTCATGCATCTCCTCCTGGGTTTGGCTATGGTACCCAGCAGTCTTGCCACATAGAGAAGCCTAGCATAATCACCCACCAAATTCAACACATCATTGAACATCCAACAAATCAAAACCTCTTTACCTCTCTGATATACCCTCGGTGGCCACAAGCGCCCCCACTACAACGGCGGCAACAACAATAACACCACCACCACCAACGGTGAAGCCGGTAGCGGTGTTACCTCATCGAAAGCTGTCGGTTAGGGTCACGTCCACCTTGAATTCGACCTCAACCTACCCGCCTTGCCGGAATCCCCCCTCTCACTTTTCTTCTGTCTGCATTTCACTTTCTCTCAACAATGGCCTACGGCAGGCTTGCATTGACCGAGCCATTCCTCAACCAAAATCATGAACAGCAAATTTTTTTTTCCCACTCACATGGGCTTGTCCCCATTCTCTCCTCCTATATTAAACTTTTCTTTAATTTTCTCTCACCCCACTAACATATATCTATACATATTTATACCATATCTCTCCATTATATATTAATTAAGTGTTTATCTACCCTCAACAACACCTCCACCGCCATTTCCTATACAACCCACATGGTTCCCCACTCTCTCAGTATATATATCTATCTATAAAACCCATAATACTCCCCCATCCATGTTACCCGCTGCATGTGTATTTTCTTTTCCTTATGCAAAAAAAAAATTCAACATTCCCACCACCTGATTTTTTTAGCTCAGTCTTGTACTAGTTCATGCCATCCGGTTTGCCCACCAAACTTGTTTTATACATATCAGGGATCAACCTCGATCATCGATCTATAAAAACAAAACAAAACAAAAAAAAACACAAACAACCAAACAAAAAAACAACCACACACATAGGATGGTTTTTTCTTTCCTCTACTCGACCGCCCCTCTCTTCCTCTTGCCTTTGTCTTGGGCGACCCTTAACGGCTCTGCTTCCGTGCTTCCTAGTCTACCAAGCACGTTGCCTCCCCGCTGCTCCTCAAACACAGCATATGGCGGACCTCCGAATCGGAACATGACAGTAGCCTTCCATTTCAGCTCCTTATTTTCCGCCTTCAACGCACAAATCTCTGCTCGCACATCCTTGTACATGCGCTACAACAGAGAGAGTTAGACATTTAACTGCTGAACCTCACTTGTCCTATTCTAAAGCCGGTGAGACAAGTTAGTGACCGCAGTCATGGTCTCCACACATGACTTCAACGTATAATGGTTGGCCTCAATATCAGATTGAGCTGTCATTATTTGTTCAACTAACAGCATAGGAAAGTTCAACGGAGCAAAAACAGGGGCGCTTGGTCCGGGGGCGTTTGGTTGCGGTTCAAGGGCAACAGAACCGGTTATCTCTATTGTGGACTCGTTTAGGTCTGGAAAGAGGGTGAGCAAACTATGGGAAGAGGAGGCCATATCAAAGGCATCACAAGCAGGGGGTTGCAGAGTGGACGAAAGTGGTTGCAGAGTTCATCGCTTTGGTTTTCTTTCAATCTCTAACCAGCCTCAACCTCAGTCTTGGTTTAAATAGACAATGCAGAGACTAAGATGACAAATGGGAGCCAGAGCCACGTGAATCGCGCGACACTCGAAGCCATAGTGTCATGCGCGACTTTTGATGTATTGGGCGCGACTTTTAAGGGTGCGATATACATATATATACATGTATATCTTTGGGCCACTTTTATACACGACCATACAGTGTACTTTCCAACGGTCTGACAAGACCACACAGTGTCTGCTACAACAGTCTGACACGATCATACAGTGTTTTCTACTGAGGTCCTACACGACCATACAGTGTCTTTTACAATGGTACATGTCTAACAATGTCCATAGAGAATAGGCATCTGTCTCCTCGGCGACATGATGGTACACACCATGGTCTATCCATTCTCTGATACAACCAATAGTCTTGCGGTTCATCTTTATCAGTCATCATCCTTCACTGCTTCTGGTTTAACCCCTTTTACAAAAATAGGTCAAACAGTCTTTATAATACAGGGTGTTTTCCATCCGTGACTTCCAAATTGCATTATTGGAAGGAGTCAACTTGAACATAGATCCTGAAGTCGACATTGATTCTTTCATCAACACTTGTCTATACAGAAAATAATCTCTATCTGAAAAATAGGCTTTGCTGTTGAGTCCGGACTAGTCAAATTAGTCGAAAATGCACTTCAGATTGTCCAAATACAAGATGAAAATTTTTGAAATAGGATTTACAAAATCTGACAGTACAGATGTGTCCGGAATACTCCAAATAGTTGGAAACCACTATTGGATCGTTTAAAAAAGACACATAATGGCTCAGATCAGCCAAAACAGTTTGGACAGTTCAGATCTGCGGGTGTACCTTAGCCGCAAAGCACTGGATCAATCCTCCGGAAGGGTGATTGGTCAACAGAAGGGCTGACGTGGCCGACACGTGGCACCGACGTGGTAGATGATGTGGCGATGAGATGGCAACACTGGGCGTTGACGTGGCTCGTCTTCCTCCTTCAGACGCTCGTAGACGCGTGTGTGCGGGTGAGATGATGCACCGACTGTGTCAACGGCGCGTAACGGCGCGTGGTGAAACTAGGCTTTACATGCTTTCTTTGGAGGGCGCGTGTGGGTACATTGAGAGTCTTCTGGAGCTCTGTTTTACAGTTTTGGACTCCTCTCTTCGAGACCTTGCTCCTGGTATGCTCAAAATCTGATTTTGAGCAACTTGATTTCTGGCAGTTTCGAAGAAACGCACTATGTTTTTTCGAAACGCAACCGATTTAGCTCTGATACCACTTGTTGGGACTATAAGACACCAAAAATCAATCACACACAATAACATAAGAATATTTACGTGGTTCGGCAATTGCCTACGTCTACGGAGAGCTATCCACTATAGAATTTCCCGGAGAGAGATTACAACTCACACCTCACAAACACTCTCTCTAGCACTCTCACTCACACTTGTTGCTCACAATCTCTCACAGATTACACACTCTGCAATCTATATCAAACCCCTCCTCCTCACCTCAATTTATACACAATTGAGGGAGGTACTTATTAGTTGCCACCTACCCCTTCCACTAGCTAGTGGGTTTGGTGGAGTGGAAGAGTGGAAGAGCCACCTTCCCTATCTTCTTTTACTATCCATAGTAGTTTCTTCATTTGGGCAGTGGACTAACACCATATTCATAATAGCATGCCAAAAATAATTGCTTTCAAGAGGGAACCTCCATAACCATTGGCCAAGAAAACACAATATTATTATATTCTACAATATAAACTCTCCCTTGTTCTTATGAAGAGAAGCAACATCGCAATTCCCCAAAATACAGTGTTAAAAAATAGATAAATAAAAAATTAAAAATTAAAAAAGATATGGAATCATGAAAAGGTAAGGAGAGACAATATGTAGAACAAAATACACATATATTAGTGTAAACAGGGGCGGAGGCAGCATAGGCCGAGGGAGGTCACGTGCCCCCCTAAATTTTGCAATTTTGTTTTTTGTTTTTTTTTTTTTGGTCATGTATAAAATGTATTCTGTTTTTCTTTTTTTCTTAATATGTTCTTTCGCTGATGATTTATTATATTATTCACAATAAGTAATTATTTGATACTATTAATGTATAATGATGTATAATGATGTACATAGATTAATGTATAGATAAGATAGTCAGTGGCATTTTCCTTTAAGCTTTTCCTTACGGCCACTTTATATAATAGCCATGATGGTGTTTGTATCATGATGATATTTGTATCATATTTTCTCCTATATAACGGAGGTCATAACATAGATTCAATATATATGAATACACAATTTATTCTCTCTTTTTCTGAATACATTAAATTAACATGGAATCAGAGCTATAAGATTTAGGCCTGTATTTTTTTCTCATCGGCGGGCAGTCGGCCGGCAACCTTGCCTTCACTGCCCGCTGGAGTTTTCTACCTTAACATCGTCTTCAGTCTCTTTGCAGCTTGCACAAACCCCACAAATCTAACACTATTTGCAACACCCCGGTAAGTTAATGGAATGCCCAGATCTGCTGCTATTCCTGAAGCAGCAGTAATACCTAGAATGACTTGCACTTGAATCGTTTGTTGCTGCATGAACTCCATCTCCTCCCCATCCCTCCCAAACACCAGAGGATCTCCTCCTTTAAGTCTTACAAACAGTAGTCTCAGCTTCCGCAAAACTCAAAAGCAACTCATGCATCTCCTCCTGGGTTCAGTTATGGTACCCAGCAGTCTTGCCAACATAGAGAAGCCTAGCATCATCACCCACCAAATTCAACGCATCATTGAACATCCAACAGATCAAAACTCTTTACCTCTCGGATATACCCTCGGCGGTCACAAGCGCCGCCACTACAACGGCAGAAAACAACAACAGCAGCACCACCACTAACGGTGGAGCCGGGGTAGCGATGTCACCTCATCGGAAGGTGCCGGTTGGGGTCACGTCCACCGTGAATTCGAGCTCAACCTACCCGCCTTGTCGGAATCCCCCCCTCACTTTGCTTCTGTCTGCATTTCACTTTCTCTCAGCAATGGCCTACGGCAGGCTTGCATCGACTAAGCCACTCCTTAACCAAAATCATGAAGCACAAATTTTTTTTTTCCCGCTCACATGGGCTTGTCTCCATTCTCTCCTCCTATTTTAAACTTTTCTTTAATCTTCTCTCACCCCACTAACATATATCTATACATATTTATACCATATCTCTCCATTATATATTAATTAAGTGTTTATCTACCCTACATAACACCTCCACCGTCATTTTCTATACAACCCACATGATTCCCCACTCTCTCAGTATATATCTATCTATAAAACCCATAATACTCCCACATCCATGCTCCCCGCTACATGTGTATTTTCTTTTCTTTTATACAAAAAAAAAAATTCAACATTCCCACCACCTGATTTTTCAGCTCAGTCTTGTACTAGTTCATGCCATCCGGTTTGCCCACCAAACTTGTTTTATACGTATCAGGGATCAACCCCGATCATCGTTCTACAAAAACAAAACAAAACAAAACAAAACAAAAAACCGCAAACAACCAAACAAACAAACAACCACACAAACAGGATGGTTTTTTCTTTCCTTTACTCTGTCGCCGCTCTCTTCCTCTTGTCTTTGTCTTGGGCGACCCTTAACGGCTCTACCTCAGTGCTTCCTAGTCCACCGAACACGTTGCCTCCCCGCTGCTCCTCAAACGCAACATATAGCGGACCTCCAAATCGAAACATGACGATGGCCTTCCATTTCAACTCATTGTTTTCAGCCTTCAGCGCACAAATCTCTGCTCGCGCATCCTTGTACATGCGCTGTAGCAGAGAGAGTTGGGCATTTAATTGATGTACCTGACTTGTCCTATTATGAAGCCGATGAGACAAGTTAGTGACCGTAGTCATGGTCTCCACACATGACTTCAACTTATAATGGTTGGCCTCAATATCAGATTGAGCTACCATTATTTGCTCAACTGACAGCATAGGAAAGTTCAACGGAGCAAAAACAAGGGCGCTTGGTCCGGGGGCGTTTGGTTGCGATTCAAGGGCAATAGAACTGGTTATCTCTATTGTGGACTCGTTTAGGTCTGGAAAGAGGGTGAGCAAACTACGAGAAGAGGAGGCCATATCAAAGGTAGCATAAGCAGGGGGTTGCAGAGTGGATAAAAGAAGTTACAGAGTTCGTCGCTTTGGTTTGCTTTCAATCTCTAACTAGCCTCAGCCTCAGCCTCAGCCTCAACGTCGGTTTAAATAGACAATGCAGAGACTAAGACGACCAACGAGAGCAAGAGCCACGTGAATCGCGCGACACTCGAAGCCACAGTGTCATGCGCGACTTTTGTTGTATTGGGCGCGACTTTTGTGTGGTCGTGTTATACATGTATATATATACATGTATATCTTTTGGGCTGCTTATATACACGACCATACAGTGTATTTTCCAACGGTCCGACACGACCACACAGTGTCTGCTACAACGATCTGACACGACCACACAATGTCTTCTACTAAGGTCCGACACGACCATACAGTAGTACAACACGACCACACAATGTCTCCTACAACGGTTCGACACGACCATACAGTGTCTTCTACAGCGGTTCAACACGACTTCACAGTGTCTTCTACACCGGTCCGACACGAGCCATACAGTATCTTCTACACTGGTCTGCCACAACCATACAGTCTCTTCTACAACGGTCTGATACGAGCACACATTGTCTACTACAACGGTCCAACACGACCATACAATGTCTTCTCCAACAGTTTAACACGACCATACAGTGTCTCCTATCCTATTTTTATTTATATTCCCGTTTTGTTACTCTCTCCAAACTCATGTTGGTTGGTACATATCCTCCTTGAGTTTGAAGGGGGCAGTTAATGTATATTATATAATATATAATGATATATAATGATGTACATAGATTAATGTATAGATAGGATAGTTAGTGGCATTTTCCTTTAAGCTTTTCCTTTCAGCCACTTTATATAATGGCCATGATAGTGTTTGTATCATGATGGTGTTTGTATCATGATGATGTTTGTATCATATTTTCTCCTATATAACGGAGGCCATAACACAGATTCAATATATATGAATACACAATTTATTCTCTCTTTTTCCGAATACATTAAATTAACAGATACTTTGAGAACACTATGTGATATTATTTATGTAGTAGTTTAAATCAATAGTGTAACGAAAAATATTATAGATTGGATATAATGAACTCATTATTTTCAAGTAGTTGACACACCACTTAGTGTAATTTGTGATTTTCTATGCTTTGAGCATCACGTAGGTAACATCATATGGTACTCTAAGACTGTTTAATAATTTTCATTCAAAACACATCATTTATAAGCAATGGCATCTCTTTAATTTTTTCTGTCAAACAAAAATTAAATAGATTCTCTAATAATTTGTGCTGCAAGTGATGTGTTTTTATTTTTTAAAATTAAGAACTTTGATCCATAATTTTTGTGCTAAAATTGTAAAATTACATCATCATCTCACACCGAACTATTCCACACTATTATAGAATTTTGATTCGTTCTTATTAATAATGAATATGTAATTTTTTATGTTTAAATTTATCTCATAAAATGATTATTATTTTAATGTTGCTCATGAATTTTTTTTAAATAAAAAATTATAATTAATAAGTATCTCTCAAATTTAATTTTCTAACTCCACCACTGAGTGTAAACAATATTTTCTTTTTCTCATTGATTTCCAGTAGTATCCAAACAAAGGGGGAAAAAACAAATAGTGAGAAGGCAAAACTACTGTACAAGATATACTCCAAAAAAATTAAGATTACATCTCTAAATGACAAGTCCAAAGCAAAGATTATAACATAAAGCCCTCTGTGATACCATCAACTAGAGCTAAAAATCTCCAACAGGGTAGGCACGAATTGCATCAATTAGATGATGCGCCAGAACTCTATGTTCACTGAGATGCTAGGGTAGGAGAGAATTCCAACTTAGAAAATTAGAGAAAGAATCTGCCCAATTGGGAGATCATAGTTATAGTTTAGGAAGGATATAATTTGAACAAATAAAAAAAATGAAAATAAACAAAAGAGGGAGTTTTTGTCCAGAGAAACTATAAAACAATTAAGTGAAGAGTGCTGTTACTAGTACTCTATAAATTATTTTGGACCCCCAACTTTTGGATAATTCTATTTCCACACACCAAATATCTCACTCCACATCCTCTCTCAATACACACAACAACTAATTTTGAATGTTGTAATTTACTCAATGCACAACCCTTTTTGCCAAAAATATCCTTCTCTTTAACATTGAAATCCTAAACCAACATCCATTCTCTGATAGTAAAGAGCAGTTCTTCAAGCATTCCGGCAATGGCCCGGTGAAAAAAAAATCTTCTTGCTGCAAAAATGAAACATATGTATGAATTGGGACACACAAGCAAACAAATAATACATCAGCATAAAGATATTAACAAATCAATCCAAAAATTCACTCACTATGAAAAAAAAAAAAAATTTTGAATTGAAAGAATATTTACCACTAGATCCTTTGTTTTTGGATTTTTTTTCATTGAGAATGGAATTCCTTATAGTAATGAAAATGTGCATGTATGAGATAGTAACACAGGAAACAAAATAAATAAATAAATAAATAAGAAGAAGAAGAAGAAGAAGAAAAAGAAGTGAAACAGTAAAAATAGCATATTATGAATAGCCTTTTCAACAGTGAAAACAAAACTGTAATAAAAAGCTCTTGAAAACAATAGTAAAAAGCTCTTGAAAACAAATATATAAACAATGTATTAGGAAAATTCCCACTCAATTGGTTAGTGTTGAGATCAAGAGATCGCAATGAACTCAAATTTCCAAAACTGTAATAGTGGCGGCAATAGCGGTGGGCTGTAGCTAGGGTTAGGGTTAAGAAATTAGGGTTTTGGTGGAGAAGATAAGGACATTTTAGTAATTTTATTTTAGGACAAAATTGTAATAAAAAAAATAAATCATTAAGTGTGTACACAAAGATAAGTAGGTGTGGAAATAAAATTTCTCCCAATTTTTAGCATTTTTTTTATTACAATAATAACCTCAAATAAAATTACTACAAAGGACATCATTAATTTTAGGACGTCACATCCCATAATTAAACCTACACACTCACTACATCATGAATTAGGCTTTATAAGAGCACCCACCTCCATTGCCACCCATCCATTTTTCCCAAATTTCACCTTCAAAACATACCCACCCTCAAAACTTTGAAAACCCTTTAACGACAATATTCTGGTAGTAACGGTGACAACTATTTCTTAACACATTGAACGGTCAAAATTTTTAACGTTTTCAGAAGTTTTCATTTTTTCAAGTTCGAGAATATAGGTCTGGACATTACTTATTTGTTTGTGAAGATGTTCCGGAACAAATAAGTAATGTTCAGGAATGCAGACCCAAACATGGAAATTTCTTAACACATTGAACAGTCAAAATTGTTAACGTTTGTAGAAGTTTTCATTTTTTCAAGTTCGGGAATATAGGCCCGAACATTACTTATTTGTTCGTAAACACATTCCCGAACATAGATTATTTGTTCGAGAATGCAGGCCCGAATATGAAAAACTGTTAACACTTTCAACGGTTAAAATTCTTAACACTCGTCAAAATTTTATTTTTTCAAGTTCAATAGTTTCAGTTTTGAAGAAGCAATGAGAGAGAGAGAGAAAGAGAGAGAGAGAGAGAGAGAGAGAGAGCATACCAACTGTGATAATGGGTTTTGAAAAGGATGGGTGTTGAAATTTTACACGTTCTTCTTCTCCGTGGGTTTTTAAAAGGATGGGACTCTCTTTCTTAGTGGGTTTTGTTAGGTTTTTTGAAAGGGAGGTTTTTTTGTAAGTGTGGGGAGTGTGCATTAAATGGGTGGAATATTTAAGAATAATTTTAGTATTATTTGGAGAGAAAGAAATTTTAAGGCTTTCAAAATTTATAAGTGAGGATCCAAATAAATGGAAAGTCTAAAATAATTTATGGGGGGCTAATAACACCACTCTCAAATGAATCAGTACTTTTAGAGATTATAAAAATAAATTTTACAAATAATTTCCCATTTAGTTTGGATCAAGAAATAGCCAGAATGACATTTAAAATCATACCAGAAATGTTAATAAACAATTAATCCACAAATAACAAATAAAATAAATTGTGGAACGTATTCTTTTCCATTAAAAGAAGAGACAATTTTGTATATACAACATATCAAAGTTATCAATTGGTACTGGGAAAAATTACAGCAGACGAAAAAGAATCAGATGTCTAAACTAACAAAATCCCCCACAATATATTACAAAATCAATCATGGGTTAACATATGTTAAGAAAATCACAGATTAAAAAATAAAAGAGAGAGGTGCCCACTGTTCATAGCTTAAGATTATGCCTCCAATCAGCATAAGAAACACATGCTCCTTGTCCTTGGTACGTTCTTTTCTTCGAGACCTCTCAAAAATGATCTAATCCCAAGATGTTCTGAAGCATACGTCATGAAAGATGCCAAAACTAGGCCTCCCACAAACATGAAGCCTAACCTGCAAGGAAGGACAATAAAGGGAGAAAAAACACCATCACTGACTCAATCACAAACAAAAGTTGCATAACATGGATTTTTTAATTGCTTGCCCATCCGAGCAGGACTAAAATGTCGTACACAACACAGAATCTGGCAGCCATACCCAAACCAACAAAGAAGAAGAAAGGAAGAAGTACAAGTAAACGAAAACTGGATATAGCATACTCCAGCCCCCAAAGCAGAAAACAAAAGACACTGTGACCCCCAGAGAATTCATACAAATTTGACGCAAAATCTATGCAGAAAGATTACTTGCTGAAAGTTGAAAACGTAAGTATCCCACTACATGCACTTAACAATTATCAATTAGCAGCCCCTTAAAATATAGTGACACTTTAAAAAGTCTGAAATCTCCTCAAGATAACTGAACAAGCATGTAACGACCCTCGTTACTGATTACCAGTAACCACTGAATTATATACTGATTATCGCTAAACTGAACTGATAATGACGGATAATTGAATTGATTAAAGTACTGAATGGACCGATTGAAATCGAAATTTAAATTGAATACGTTTATCTATTGAATTGCATACTGCATCTATTTGATTGATTGATTGTCTGTTTGAATTTATATGTTAAACTGCTAATTGGAGGCCTTATCGGCGGCCGATTTAGAAACCGTTCGATGTTTTAAAATCAGTAGAATAATTGTGATTTAATGATACATTTATCTGAAAATCGATTAGGAATGATTAAATTAGATTAAAATGAGTTAATTGAGAACTTGGACTTATTTACCGTTTAAACCACTTAATGGACCTATTGTTTAGTATTATCATTAGAGCCTTATCACTTAACAAAGCTTTTGATCAGCTCTTCTTCGTGTTCTAACCGACCAAACAAGTGAGAGAGGAGAGAGAGTGAGAAGTAAGAGAGATTTGAGCTCATATTGGTGAATTAGCTTGGAGTGCTTGGAATTAAAGTGTAACTTGGCTAAATTAAGCTTGCTAGACTTGAAATCAACACTCTAGGTAAGGAATCCATTGCCTTCTTGTCATCTTGGAGCTTCATTTTGCATGATTCTTGCTCAATTGTAGAATTAAACCATGTTTGAGTCCATATAGGTTGATTCATGCTAGAATTCATGCATGCATGTTGAATTTGTGGACTTTTGAAGTTGAATTCTTGAGAATGATACATGCATGTCCATGATTTTATATTAGTCCATGTTTTCAAGTTGTTTTCAAAGATTGGAGCTCAATTGAGCAAGATTTGAAGCTTGGTTTTGGTTTAAAGTTCATGCATTACATGTTTAAAGATTGTTCATGAAATGGGTTTGAAAAATGGCTTTAATTGACCAACTCTTGGCCCTTGCATGTGCAAATTAGCTTTTGAAACTTGTTATATATTGAGTTTAAGTGTATTTTCCAGAATGTGGGGCCAAGAGGTTGAGTTTTGGATGGTTGAATGCTTGGTTCGAACTTGGGAGACAAATCTGGAAATTCCAGATTTTGCTTCCTCGCTCGAGCGAAGGATTCCTCGCTCGAGCGAGCACCTTTGTTCAGGGCTCCGCTCGAGCGAGAATCGAGCGTAGTATCGCGCGTAAAAATCGAGCATCCAGTACTTTTACTGTTCATGCAGCTCGCTCGAGCGAAGGATTTCTCGCTCGAGCGAAGCCTTTGATTTTGGAAGCTCGCTCGAGCGAGACCCCTGTTTTCAGCAACTTTTGAAAATGCCTTCCAAGTGTATTTTTGCATCCTCATCTCATCCTAGGCATTCTTAGGCCTAGTTTAAGGCATCTTAATGAGGATTTAGACATAGAACCACACCGAGGAAATTTAGGGATTTAATTATCATCCTTCCGACTGTGAAACTTAGTGTGTGTTCTATTTATTGACTGTTTAGGGTTGGCTCTCGGGGACGCGCTCTAGCTGCTATTAGCCCAATCTCTGTGAGTAACAGATTGTGTAAAGATATGTTCAAAATGGTTATCTTTTGAATACTGAACAGAACTGTTTACTGAACTGATATTGTTTATTGAATGAATGTATGTCCTGTATTGTGAACTATACTGTGGCATCCTTAGCACTTATTGATTACTGTTATTGTTACAGAGCTCTGTCGGTTTCCTTGTGGAACCATACTGTTTATTGATTGATGGCCATCACTACTGTTGGGTCTGTTAAGACCCGGTCCTTCTGGATCTACTGTTTATAGGCTAATGGATGTACCACATATGACTGATTGACTGAAATACTGAAAGACTGAAATACTGTTTAATGAACTGTTTTCATTACTGTAAGGACATTCATTCATAACCTCTTTACACTTAGTGTTATTCACTGGGCTTTAGCTCACTGTTTATATATATATGTAGGTTCCCAGCAGCCAGACCGGAGCTAGGAGCGTGGGTTAGTCCCCCAGTTTTGTCAAGCCAGCCTATGTGCCTCACTGCGAGGTTCCGAGACGCCATGCTATGGCTTGGGGTGTTTTTGTGTTCCCCACCTGTCTCCCGACTGTTTTGTATTACTGTATAAACTGTTTACTGTTTTACCGTACTGTTATCGAGGGATTAAGTCCCCGTACCGAATGTTGTATATGAATGTATAGACCGTACTGTTCTAAACTGTATGAATGCATGAAAAATGTTTTTGGCATACAGATTTTCACAGCTCAATGGACACTAGTTATTTACTGTATTGGCTTCCGCCAGGCCCTGTACTCTGTTTTACTGTATTACTGTTCAGCAGGCCTTCGGTAATCTCAGATTACTGGCCAGTTACGGTGCTAAACCCATAGGGCCGGGTTTGGGTCGTGACAAAGCAGAAGAATGTAGTTTTGACATTCAGCTAGTATAGACAAATTATCCCCAAACATTATTGTTCTAGTCACTTAAAAAGGTTAGTTTTTAGCTACTAGTGAAATTACAATTCTACCCCTTATGGGTCAAAATGTGCTACATAAGTGAAATTGTAAATATTTTAAATTAATGGGGGTAGTTTGGTCATTTTATTGTAATTTGACATCATAAGTATTAATCAAAAAAAGTCAAAAGTAACTTTTTACCAACTTCTCAAATCATTTGTCTAAAAAAGCCAAAAACTTGGTTAAAAGTCAAAAAGTCACTTTTTACCATCTTCCCAAAACAGGCCAAAAATAAATTGGATAAATTACACTTTTATCCTTCTTTTTTTTTTAGTCACTTTTCACTTTAAATATTAATATTTTTTTTTCATTTTGACCCTTTATGTTTGTAACAACCCCATACTGTTTACCGATAAATTACTGAATTACATACTGATTACTGCTAAACCGGACTGATTACGACTGATAGGTGAACTGGATAAACTACTGAACTAACTGATTGAAATCGAAACTGAAATTGAATAAGTTATCTATTGAATTGCATATTGCATCTGTTTGATTGATTGATTATCTGTTTGAATTCATATGTTTAAACTGCTAATTGAAGGCCTTATCGGCGGCCGAATTAAGAACCGTTTTGTGTTTTGTAATCAGTATAATTTATGTGATTTTATGGTAAAATTATCTAAAATGTGATTAGGAATGATTAAACTAGATTAAAAGGAGTTAATTACCAAGATTGACTTATTTACCACATTGCCACCCATAGTGGACATTTTGTTTATTATTATTATTGTGCCTTATACACCTAGAGACACACTTGATCAGCCATTTCCTTCACTCACAGCCGACTAAGAAGTAGGAGAGAGTGAGAGTTAAGAGAAGATTGAACTCATCTTGTAAATTGATTTAAGGAATTGCTAGAGAATTGGCATAGATTGCTAAATTGGACTCTTGGACCTTGAAATTAACACTCTAGGTAAGGAATTTCTTGCCTTCTTGTAGTCTTGAGCTTCATCTTGCATGTTCTAGGCTCCATTGTAGAATCAAGCCATGATTTAGTGCATAGAGGTTGAGTTATGCTTGAATTCATGCATGCATGGCCATTTTGGTGCATTTTGAAGTTGAATTCATGATGGATTGTACATGCATGCTCATGTTTCTATCAAAGTCCATGTTTTCATTTTGTTTTCCAATCTTTGAGCTCATTAGAGCAAGATTTGAACCTTGAATTTGGTTAAAAACTCATGCATTGCATGTTTTGAAATTGTTCTTGAAAATGGGTTTGAATTTTGGATTTAATTGACTCACCTTTGGGGCTTGAATTCATAAATTGGCTTTTGAAACTTGTTATACATTGTTTTGGGATGTATTTTCCAGAATTTGGGCCCAAGAGGTCAAGAACTGAGTTGAGAATGCTTGGTTTGAGCTTGGAAGGCAAATCTGGAAATTCCAGATTTGGCTTCTTCGCTCGAGCGAAGGATTCCTCGCTCGAGCGACCAGCGTTTCCTCTGAGCCACGCTCGAGCAAAGGATTGGTGGCTCGAGCGTAAAAATCGAGCATCCAGTACTTTTACTGTTTCATCAGACCGCTCGAGCGAAGGATTTTTCGCTCGAGCGAAGCCTTTGATTTTGGAAGCTCGCTCGAGCTAGGAAAGGCTCGCTCGAGCGAGGCTCCTATTTTCAGCAACTTTTGAAGAATGTTTTCTAAGTGTATTTTTGCATCCTCATCCCATCCTAGGCATTCTTAGGCCTAGTTTAAGGCATCTTAATGAGGATTTAGACATAGAACCACACCGAGGAAATTTAGGGATTTAATTATCATCCTTCCCGACTGTGAAACTTAGTGTGTGTTCTATTTGTTAACTGTTTAGGGTTGGCTCTCGGGGACGCGCTCTAGCTGCTATTAGCCCAATCTCTGTGAGTAACGATTGTGTAAAGATATGTTCAAAATGGTTATATTTTGAATACTGAACTGAACTGTTTATTGAACTGATATTGTTTATTGAATGAATGTATGTCCTGTATTCTAAACTGTACTGTGGCATCCTTAGCACTTACTGTTTACTGTTACTGTTACAGAGATCTCTGTCGGTTCCCTTGTGGGACCATACTGTTTACTGATTGATGGCCATCTTTACTGTTGGGTCTGTTAAGACCCGGTCCTTTTAGACCTACTGTTTATAGGCTAATGGGTGTACCACATATGACTGATTGACTGGAATACTGAAAGACTGAAATACTGTTTAATGAACTGTTTTCATTACTGTAAGGACATTCATTCATAACCTCTTTACGCATTATGTTATTCACTGGGCTTTAGCTCACTGTTTATATATATATGTAGGTTCTCAGCAGCCAGACTGGAGCTAGGAGCGCGGGTTAGTCCCCAGTTTTGTCAAGCCAGCCTATGTGCCTCACTGCGAGGTTCCGAGACGCCATGCCATGGCTTAGGGTGTTTTTGTTTCCCCACCTGTCTCCCTACTGTTTTGTACTACTGTATAGACTGTTTACTGTTTTACCGTACTGTTATCGAGGGATTAAGTTCCCGTACTGAATGTTTGTAAATGATTGTATAGACTGTACTATTAGAACTGTATGAATACATGAAAAATGTTTTTGGCATACAGATTATCACAGCTCAATGGGCACTAGTTTATTTACTGTATTGGCTTCCGCCAGGCCCTGAACTCTGTTTTACTGTATTACTGATAAGCAGGCCTTTGGTAATCTCGGATTACTGGCCGGTTACGGTGCTAAACCCATAGGGCCGGGTTTGGGTCGTGACAATGTTTTAAATTTTTCATAATTTACTCTTAAAACTAAATTTATCCAAATAAATTTTAGGATAAATTACAAATACACCCCCTGAGATTTTGCTAAAATACGAATTGTCTTATGTGGTTTGAAAAATTACAAATACCTCATTGTCAGAATTTTTTATTTAATAGAATTAATTGAAAAAGTAAAATTTCTAACTGTCCATTTATACAATAATAAAATTATCTGAATTATTAATTGAAATAAAATTTTAACATTATTAAAAACTGTTAATTAACTTGATGATTTATTAATAAAATGGTCTATTTGTTATGAAATTAGAAACCTTAGAGAGC
>CM069903.1:174928317-174982020 GCA_036172215.1 Camellia granthamiana | reverse complement strand
TGCATTTTCAAAATGCGATTTTGAAATTAAAATTGCATCTTCAACATGCAATTTCACTTTAAAATTGCAAGTTGAAAATGCAATTTATGATGACAGGGTGAAATTGCATGTTCAACATGTGATTTCAATTGAAATCGCATTTTCAACATGCGATTTCAAGATGAAATTGCATGTTGAAAATGCAATTTCAATTTCAGAATCGCATTTTCAAAATACGATTTAAAAAGCAGGTTAGTTTTCCAAATAGTTTAAAAAGTGAGTCAATTATCTAATTTATTTATTTATTTAGAATATTTCAAAAAAAACTCCCAAAAATAACCATCACCATTCCCTCCATTCCTCCTAAGAAATAAAAAGAGGAAAGAGGAAAGTAATTTTGAGAGTATATAAAAAATCACATCACGTTTTTTTGGAGAGTAAATTGGTGATAAATTTAATTTAGAGAGTGTTTAAGACATGAAGTCTAATAAAAAAAATTTGTTGATGAAAGGTCCATCATTTGTGAAGTAATTTGGTGAGAAGTTTTGTTGTTAGTTTTGAAGAACAATTTATTTTCAATTTTACCCTTTAATTTATCTGTAGACTTTTTTTTAGCTGTTAACTTTTGTTAACTATCTATTCAAAAAATTTCCCTACCTGTTGAAAATTTTTCTTATATGTTTAAAAATTTTCCTTCAAATTTTTAACCCTTGTTTGTTCAAATATCTGTCCAAATTTTATTATCTATTCAATTTTTTCACTTATCTGTTTAAAACTATTTGTTCAATTTTTTATCTGTTTAAATTGCTGAGATTTTTGGAGTAAAAAAAGCAAAGGAAAACTTGATTTCTAAAGCAGCATCCGTTTTGATGTTCTTTTTATACAATATGCTTTTTCTTTTTCTTTTTTTATAATAAAAGAAAGGAGATTTAGTAAAATTGAATATCTTTCTTGACTGAAATGTGAAAGAACTATAATCAAAGGGTCTCACAAGTTAGGATACTATTGAAATTAGTTGGATGCTTGCAGAGTGCAAGAATTAACAGTCATACTCTACTAGTTAAGAGGAGTATATTGTTATCCAAATCCGTCAAATTCAAATCTTCATCAAATTATTGTTCAAGGAAATGATGATTTTGATCCCTCCTTGTGTTCCAAACCCTCATGTTTCAACATATATATGTATGTATATATATATAGAGAGAGAGGTTGATTACCAGCAAAATGTGGTGAATGTGAGATAGATCTGAGAGAGAGAGAGAGAGAAGATCCACCAGATTCGAGATCTATTGAATCAATTCTAGAGCCCTCACATCTCAGATCATCGGCGTCGTTTTTGTTGTCCGATAAAGGTACAAAGATGGTGAAGACGGGTCTATTTTCAACATCACGTCTTTAGTCCCGTAGGAGGCAGCGCAGCGGTGGAGGTGTTGCTGCCGGAGGCGGTAGATGAGAGATAAAGAGAGATAGAGGGAGAGATTTGAGCTGTGGAAGATTGAGAGTGAGAAACAGAGATAAGAAGGGGTTTGGTGGGGGATATTTTGGTCATTTTACTAGAGTTTGGCCTTATAGCCGTTTCTTGTTTTGAAAAGTTGGTTAAAAATTGACTTTTTAATTTTTTTTGAAAAAATATGTAAAAAAGTAAAGAGGTGATATGATCTAAAATAAATTAAAAGTCACGTTCTCAAATTGATCCATAATGTTCTAGAGCGTAGACTTTTAAAAAAATAAATAAATATAAATTTATAGACCGAGTGTCGTTTATTGACTCTAAAGGTAAAATATTATTTACTCTTATATTTTACACTCTTATACTTTATATCAACTTTTATTTAATTTTTCTATTTTTAATTGTAAGAATTAACTTTTATATTTAAAATCAAATTTTAATATCACCAAAATTGTTAACATCCGTTAGAAAGAATAAATAAATAAATAAATAACATTTACACGTGGTTATCACGAATAATCAATTTATACTTGTACACATTTTCAAAGAAGGATTCATATAATCGATCTCATTTAATAGCACTTAAGGCTTGGTTTGGTTTAATTTACACATTTCCAAAGACTATGGGGTTGTTTGGGATAAATTAATAAAAGACAAAAAGTTAAAAAATTACTAAAAAAACTAAAAATCCTATACTATTCAAGGATAGCTTGTGGGGGGAAACCACTAGGCCCTTTGAATTCAACTATCCAAAAAGTCAAAAAGTTGAAAGTCAAAAAGTCAAAAGGGTGAAATGGTTGTTTTGATTTTATTACGTATCTTTTCATAAAAGTCAAAAAGTTATCCCAAACATACATATTTTTTTCTTTACTTTTTTAACTAAAACATCAAAAAGTACACTTATATAGCACATCCCAAACAACGTGGGTGTTTGGGAAGTGAGTTTTTATGTAGGTTTTTTTAGTTGTAGGATATCATTGGAGCATTTTTTTTTTTGTGTTTGGGATAGTTGGGTTTTTTTTTGTGGTTGGATGTAATGTTTGTGAGAGAAAAAGTAAAATGATTATGGGGTTGGATGTGATATTTTGTTTGGATGTGTTTTTTTTTTTTTTATTTTGCAAAAAGTTTGTCTTTTTGTGAAAAAAATCAAAAAAAAACCCAAGTTCAAGACTTCCCAAACACCACCAACCACTATAGTTGGGGCTAAAAAAATACAAAAGACAAAATAGACTAAATAA
Source organism: Camellia granthamiana (assembly GCA_036172215.1). Classification (NCBI taxonomy): domain Eukaryota; kingdom Viridiplantae; phylum Streptophyta; class Magnoliopsida; order Ericales; family Theaceae; genus Camellia; species Camellia granthamiana. Next base: position 174,979,353 of record CM069903.1, on the reverse strand, counting down.
ATCAATAAGACAAAATATTACATTCAAACTATAATCGTTTGTGTAACTTTTTTCTCCCACAAAAGTTAAAAAAATCAAAAAAATCAACTCGAACAAATTTTTTAGTCTCAACTTCAAAAAGCCAATTTAAAAAGTTTTTACCAAGTGACAACTTTTACATTATTAATTCAATTCATGGGCTTCCCGTTGTAACTTTTTTGTTACCGAGGAAAGGTAAACCTAGCTCAAATGGAAGGAAAAAAAAAATCCAATTAAGTATTTACCAAAACAAACAGAGCATTATCAGGTCGTTCGGTCTAAATCAACCAACAATATCAAACTGTTTATTTCTTTCCAATTGAAGAGAACAGAAGCAAAAGAGCCAATTAAAAGATATATTGCAGACAAAGTAATGTTGATCTACAAGTAAAAGTGCAGAAAAAGTATTCTTCAGAGGCAGATCTAGAAAGAGGGGAGAGAGAGAGAGAGTAATGTACAGAATGAATGAAATCATATACATCTATATAATAAGACACAATAGATTTTGAAAATGTATAAAATGTATGAGAGATACATTTGATATTAACGGTACAGATCTTCCAAACAAAAATAAACGGCTAAGATGAAATTTTTTCCCGCCCGTCTCTTTGACTCCCCTCTTTCATCTCTGCCCCTCTCTTTCATCCATCCTCTTTCATACGCTCTTCTCTCTCTCTACCTCTCCTCTCACGACGACATTGCCACTCACCGACTAAAGACCACCTCTCCTCGCCTCTTGCTGTCCTTTCTTCTCTCGACCACTGACTCTCTTTTCTCACCCTCCTCCTTCGCTGACGCCTTGTCCCGTCGCTGTTCTTCAACGAAGCTGCTCTTCATAAGGTAAAAAGCCCCAATAATAGATTTGAAGAAAGTTAGAAGGTTGTTAACTGCTAAATTATAGAAAGTTAGAAAGTTAATAAATTTATTTTAACAAGTTGAATTTGTTAAATTATAGACCCTAGCTTTCTGTAATTACAAGTTAAATTTGAATTTGTAGTTTAACTTTGTAATTTGAATTTGAATTTGTTAAAAGTTAAATTACAAAAAGTTAGGAAGTTAATAAAGTTAGAAATTTAGAAAGTTAGAAGGTTGTTAACTGCTAAATTAACGAAGAAACAAAGTTAGAAGAAAGTTAGAAAGTTAGAAGGTTGTCTCAGGAAAGTTAGAAGAAACACCATATGTTGTTAACTGCTAAATTACAGAGAGAAGGTTGAGAAGCATTTGATTCCATGTGGGAAAAATATGAAACTTAGGAAATGGGTTATATTAATATTATTATATATGATCTTATATATGAAATGTTTTTGATATTATATAAGTCATAAATTATAACTCAGGTAGTCCTCCAAAATTATAAACTTTAAAAGTCATTTCATATGAAACACCATAGGAGGACTACCAGAATTATACTGAATTACTTGAATTATAAAATTATAGAAACACCATAGGAGTAATTTTAAACTATATGTTTGAAGTACATGTTTTTGATATTTTAAAATTATATAATGTTTAAAAATTATATGGGTTATATTTTTGAGATTTCTGACATGGTTTTGATTAATGAAATGTTTGATTCTTTTATGGGAAATGGGTCCTAAATACTTTTGAGTTTCCTAAATATTGATTTTTTTTTTTTTTTGTGTTGTTCTATTATTTCGTTCTTTTTTTCTTTATTTGGGAGTGGAGATTGGTAAGCTGTGATACAAAAATAAATATAGTTTCAGCATTGCCTATTACTTTTTTAAGACCTTGTAAACAATTGTCCCCTTACTGTATGTTGTTCATTTGTTGTTTTATCCATTGAATTTTATTGCATCAGTTTAGTCTTATAGTTTATTTAGTTTAAATCAAAATTTTGTTTTTGTTGTGGCAAGGGGTTGGCTGTTGCCCATGAGCTAACCAAATGGATTCAAAAGGAGGTTGATTTGATATTTTGCTTATGGTCATATATTGCTTAACAAATATTCCAAATTTATTTAAGGTTGGAAGCAAAATGAATCTGAATGGGTGTAGGTGAAGATTGAAGAAGATGATGGAGTGTTACATACACAAAATTGATGGGACTAAACTGATATAATAAATGGGTTTAGAGTTCCAAGAAGAAAGAGTTGAAAAAAATAATACCCAAGAAAAATATGGATTGATTTTTTGTAAATTAATGTTTTTATGGGTCATTACTTTGTATCTGTATTGACAATGGGTTGTGTTTATTGGTAGCATTTCCATTGGGTAACCTATTATTATTGTGCAACAATGTTTGTGTTTAGTTTGAATTGGATGGTCTATGAAAAACCTTTTATTAGTGTGACAATGCATGTATTTGTTTTGAATTGGGTAGTCTTTTTTAATTTTCATATCTTTTCTGTATTTTACAGGTGGATGAAGACTAGAAGCAAATTGTAATATCGGCTCCCTTTTTACAGGTCTACATTATTTTAAGTTTTTTTCTTATCTCTCTAAAGATTTTGTATTTATTGTTGTGGGAGTTAAAATATTGCTAGAGATGTCTAAACTAAACGTGCACTTTGTGCATACTTTGTCTAAAATATTGAAAGAGTGGCAATCTCCAGTGAGCAACAAATTGTGCATACTTTGTTCAATTTGTTTGAAAAGATATGATAATGTCTGGAAGTACATTTCTCTTTCATCTTTATCCTAAATAGCATTCTAAGTGGCACAGTTGTCTTAGTGGTTTAAATGAATTTTAATGTGTACTATTTGAGTGTTGTTTTTATATATTTTTGAAGGGTGACACTTCTGCTAAGTAAATTTTAAATTTTCTACTTTTTTTCTAAGAAAATATGTGATGTTTCTAAATATTTCTATCTAGACTTTATATTCTTAAGTAATTTTTTGAAATATGTCATGTTTCTAAAGTAATTTTGCTTTTTTAATCTTCTTCCTTGTTCATGCTAAATACTCAACCACTGTTGGTTGGATATACTCATTTTCTTTGGAAAAATTCACATTGATTGAAGTTTGTAATTTTTTATTTACCAGTGTCAGTACTTCCAAATTGAGGCATGAGTTATAGTTATAAAGGTAAATTCATTATTTAATTATTAAGTTTCGTTGGAGGGTTTATTTAATATGATTTGAATTAGGACCATAAAATGATTGCTGCTGTCCTGTAGCTATATTTAATTTTACAATTTAGATTGATGGCGGTTAATTTGTGTATTGCGTCTATTCTATATGTGGATTGATGGATGTAGTGTTAATACATTAAAAATTCACACCAAAATGGCTGTTTGATTTTTGTACAAGTATAACATTTGAATATGCATTCTGCAATTTTATTGGAATTTAATTGTGTGATTTGACTTAGATGATCATTGTGGGTGTTCTTTGTTATCTTGCTGCCATATTTGAAAGTGGAGTTTGGTTTCACATTCTGCTTATGGGTGGATTTGAATAGTTTGAGCTATTTCATTTATTTATTTATTTATTTTGCAGTTGCTCTTCTTAGGGAAGAGGTTGCAGTCCACCTGATGAATTTAGATTCAGTTTTGGAACTAAAATTTGACAATATTATATGTTATGTTATGTTATGTTATGTTGTGTGTGTGTGTGTGTCTTTACCAGGAATCTGTTATGTTATGTGATGTGTGTGAGTGTGTCTTTGACAATATGTGAGGGCTTCGATGGCTTCTATTGGGAATCTATTTTTTTTTTTTTTTTTTTTTGGGTGTGGCAATGGGTTGGCTGCTTCCCATGAGCAAATTAAATGGATTCAAAAGGTTGGTTTCATATTTTTCTTATGGGTGGATTTCAATAGTTTGAGCTATTTGATTGTTTTATTTATTTATTTATTTTGTTGCTGCTGTTCTTAGCATTTTAGTGCACCATATTATCCCATTAAAGGTATCCTAATTCTTTAATAGGATGCTTGACTTCCATTGGGAATTAAATTGTTTAATCTGTTTTTAGTTTACAAATTTTTTAAAAATTTAATATTGTTATTTGTAAGTTACTGAAATAAATTTACTCATTTCTAATATTGTTAAATTTACTCATTTCTTATAGCAGGTTTGTTTATGTAGTGTTGATTAAATTTTTTTTTCTTTCAATTTCTTTATGGATAACTGAAAGAGGAGTGCAGAGAAGTTGGGCATAATTGTTTGTGTTTCTTTATGGTTTTGATTTCATTTATATGAATATGAAATAGGTTACTATGAGATGACAAAAGTCTTTTTCAATGAAATGAGTTTCTATGAATGGGTGACTTCTATTTGTTTTTCTGCTCTAAGATGAGATAGGTCTTTTTTTATGAATGGATCTTTCATGTTCAAAAATTGTCACTCAGTATGGAAGGTTGAAACAGTGATTGTGCTTAATTGTTATTTACTACCTTCAACTTGGTTTGCTTCTTGATATGTTCATAGAAATAATTTTTCATGCTTTTTGGCACTCACATTTGTGGATTGAAATGTCACATTTGTTTGGTTACTAATTAATAGTTGTAAAGAGCATGCTGAAAAATCTAGAAACCTCCTAGATGTTGATTTGTAATTATGTATCAATTTTAAGCAGAATATAACAATCCCAATCAAACAATTAAGACAAAGAGACACAACGATTTTACGTGAAAAAACCACAATTGGACACCTCCAATTGTGATAAAAAAACCACAGGCAACAGTCACAAGAACAATCCACTAAGAAGATTTAAAGGAATTACACAGGTATACTCTCAATTATCTAGCGAATCCACAACGCCTAATTGAACCAACCTCTATGTGCCTCTTCCAACCCCATCTTCACCACGGAATTGTCTTTCTGATGAGCCACTCCAGAATCCACTGAAGCTTCAGGCTCGAATTCTTCAGAATCCACCGAAGAACAACTCTCTCTCTCTTGTGTATAACAAACAAAACCTTTGATGTACTCTCTTTAAACCATGAGTTGAATACTCAATAAAACATCAAAGAAAACTAACAAAATATCCCCAGATATAAACCTTAAGAACCAAAAAGAAGATCTAGAAAAAAAATTAATGAGTAGTCTAGTTTTGGGAGAAAACCAACTACTTATAGAAAATCCAAAGTAATCCTGTTTTTGGAAGAAAACCAACTTCTTAAAGGACTCCAAAGTAATCCTAGTTTTGGAAGAAAATCAACTTCTTAGAGAAATCCAAAGTAATCCTAGTTTGACCCAACATGTGAATTTAAAAAATTACAACCTTGGGTTTGATCCATAGAATTTGACAACAAAGAGTCCTAACACATGCATTCGTCTATTCTTTCTCAAATTGGCCCCTCTATAAAAACATGTATATTCAAATTGGTGAATCAAACAGTGGGAGTTGGATCTTATTTTTAATAACAAACAATGGGCAATTTTTAAGCAGTTGATTTTGGATAATGGAGCTTGCTTGCTTATATTTTCTATTCTTCCTTTTGTTTCAGGTACATATGCCTTGGCTTGAAGGAGTGTTTGATTAGCTCATAAAAAGTTGTTATGACTTTGTTTCCCACAATGGTTGATTAGGTAATTGGTTTGCCTTCCATTGATGGATTTGTCAATAATTTGTTGCTTATCTATTGTTCAACTTGGCTTCATTTTACATGTTGTGAAAATTAAGAATCTTAAATTTTTATTACATCGGCTTCATTTACATGTTGGCCATCTTCTGGATTATTAGCTAGGTTTAGAACCAAGAAGAGCGAGTACTTGATTTTTTTATGGTGATAATTTAGGTCTTCTATTTTAATTTTTGAATTTCATACAATTTTGATGATAATCATTGTGATAATTTTTACTATAATTTTGAAAATTAGCATTGTTTAGAATGCCTTTATGTTTGATTTTGCTTTGTTTTGATTAGACTTGAAAAATTCAGGTTATACAATGAATGGAAGTGTCGTGTGGGTCTATTAGTGAATGTTTCAAGAAATGGAGAGCAATGGCACAGCGGCCCATTAAACAAGTGAGCCTTTTTTTCTCTTCACAATTTTATATCTTTGTTTGGGGAACTAGAAGTTTATTTATTGAGTTTCTTTTTATTGTAATTTTTGGGGGTCGAAGTGAAATTTAGATCTGGTTGATTCAATAGAATAACTTTGCCTATTACTTTTTCCACACCCTATAACTCTACCAGTGCTTATAATCAATTAAAATTTTCATTTTAAAATTTAAACACTGTAGGCACAATTGTATATTCATTTTAAAATAGATGTAACAAACAAATATGATTATAATAAATTAAAATTTTGATTGGATGGGTTAGAGTCAATTTTTTCCTTCTTCCCTTTACCCCTGTGACTCTTAACTCAATATATTTTAGTTTTGTTGGGTGAAAATCATCTGTTATTTTGTACAAGAGCTGAGCCTGTTCTTTCTTTTCTTTTCTTTTCTTTTTCTTTCTTTCTTTCTTTCTTTCTTTCTTTCTTTCTTCTCCTCTCATTTTTTATTTTACTTTCAGAGTGAGGATTGTAAGTTGTGATAAAAAAAAAAGGGTAAATTACAAACACACCCCTTGAGATTTACTTAAATTACAAATTACTCCTGTGGTTCTAGAAATTACATTATGTCCCCTAAGGTTTCTAATTTCATAACAAATAGGTCCTTTTATTAGTAAATCATCAAGTTAATTAACAGTTTTTAATAATGTTAAAATTTTATTTCAATTAATAATTTAAATAATTTTATTATTGTATTGGTGAACAGTTAGAAATTTCACTTTTTCAATTATTTTTGTTAAATAAAAAATTCTAACAGGGAGGTATTTGTAATTTTCCAAACCACATGGGATAATTCGTATTTTAAGCAAACCTCAGTGGTGTGTTTGTAATTTATCCAAAAAATTATACTTTCAGCTTTGCCAGTTATTTTGTAAGACTATAAACAATGCTAAGATTGGCTCAATGAGGTCTAGAAAGAATTTGTAAAAGAAAAACAGTAAAGAGGTCTAGATTAACAGAAGCCAGTTTTAAGCCAATTGGTTGTTTCTTTTTTTCTTCAAATATTTGGTTTTGGAACTAAATTAATTCAGTAGACCATCTATGTTATTAGTTAGTCATCCTGGAGTAATGAGTGATGGCATAAACTTAGTTTATGCTTGAAGTAGTTTAAACATACTTTATACTTTTAATTGGATGATTATGCATAATGGTACCTCATAAGTGAAGAAGAAGGTGGTTGCAAAGTGCCCTCTTAAATATTGTGGGCAAATTCTTGGTTATTGATTTGGAGTACACAACATGTTATCAATCACCTAGAAAGTGAAAAAGTATGTAATCCCTTCTTCTTCTTTTTTTAGTAAGCAGATCAATTGATTGGTTTGAGGCAAATGTGGTGTTGGGTATGAGGTGAGGAAAAGCCGTGAATTTCATGTAATGATTTTTTGAAATGGTTTAGATTTTAGAAACCTATCGTCATGTAATGATTTTTTAAAATGGGTTAGATTTAAATGTGTTTATGAATGGTTTTGATTCCAAAAATATTAAAATGATAAATGAACCAGCACAATTATTAAAATGGCTTTCTAAATGGGTTTCTAAAATCAATTTTCATGTATTGATTTTCGGAAACTTATCTTTATTTTGTTTAATTTAGTTCCCCTATGTAACTATTTTGTTTATATCATTTGGAGTATTAATTATGTGTTTCTCATTCTCTTTTTAACGGTTTCGTTTCTCTACTTAATTATGTTTAATTTAGTTTCATTCTCTCTCTTTCGTTTTTCAGTTGTGGTAAGTATCTTTTATAAGTATTTGGTTGTAATCTTTGTTTAAAAAAATAGTACACTTAATTTTATTTAATGAACCTTGGGTTTAATTTTAGTTAGATTTGCCCATTAACATTAATTTCAAGTTTGATTCTTTTTTTGTTGCCTACTAATTGTTATACGTACTGCTTCAACTAGAAAATGAGTTATGCATTATCACAGGGATGGAAACTCAGAGGAACATGATCATCCAAAAATGGATACTTCACACAAGGTAAGCTTTAATTGTTTAAAATTTTAATTTTGTTTGGTTTTACAGCCTTCAAAATTATTTTTCCTTATAACAAGACTCTCTTAGTCTTAATAAAGAAAATTATTTGTTGCCCTTACAAAATTTGAGTTTAATTCTATTTGGAGGTTTGTATGATTTATCGGCATTCTCAATTGATCTATCTATACTATTATTTGCTTTTCTATTCATTTGTTTACTTTAGTAATGCATACATATGTCTATTCTCACTTCACCATTGAATGACATAATTCAATTAACCATAATAGTTATGTTCAATTCTTCTTAATTCATAGCTATTGATTTTCCTATTTCTCATATGTATTTTGATGCGATTTTTCATGTTACAGTTTCTTTTGATGCAATTATTCTTTATTACAATTTCTTCCGATTTCTCATATGCATTTTGATGTGATTTTTCATAGCTATTGATTTTTTGAAGCGAATTTAAGCGAGTGATTTTGTTGCAGATCATTGATCCATATTAGAAACATTGGGTTACGTTGCTTCTACCGGTGTGTCGCTGGATGGCTCTCTCATGTTAAATTATTTATTTATTTATTTATTTATTTTCGGGTTAGCTAGGGTGATTCTTTTGTATCAAAATGTTCACTGAATTTTATTTGAAGGAATTTAAACCTGATAAAGCAAAAGGTTTACCAGTTATGATACTAATTCAATAACATTCTTTTATTGAAAGTTATCCCATTCTAACTTCCTAGTGTATAGATGTGTCATTTTGACGTGGATAAAAATCTAAGATTTGCTATTTGGACTTTAAATTTAGCAAATATTTCTAGATTCTTTGCACATGCTACATTCAAATATATAATTCATTTTTTGGACTTTCATTTTGAAATTTATAAATGCTTTCGCTAATTCAATATGTAGAAGTAATTTCAGTTTCTTATATGTGAAGTTTTAAGTCGAAGTGATATTACCATTTTGAATTAATTTATTACTATTGAGTTTCTTAGCACGTGATACCAAAAAAAATTGTTGGCAGTGCCTTCAGGCACAGGTCATCCCTAGTTCTTTCTCAAAGTAAAACATAAAAAAATACTGCACATTGTCAATATGACAGAGAATCATGATGATGATGATGGTGGTAATGATGATAATGGCAGTGGTGGTGATGGTGCTAGTGATCCAGAATCATATATTGGAAAGTATGGGTGAGTTAGAGCCTCAGAACTAGTAATTCTATCTCCTGGATTCAAGCATAGCATTTCCTGAATACATGACAAACCCGGGTGTTAGCAATCCAAACCAAAAAAATAAAATAAAATAAAGATCTAGTGGTGTACTTGAAAGATGTGGATTTTGCATTTTCTTTTCATCATTTAATCAATAATCAATATCTTCTACAGGACAATTTAATTTGTACAATATTAACTTGCTCCCATATGAAATGACGGACCTGTTCAGTGCAGCTTACTCAAAAATCAATAATAGTAAATTTTTCTATTTTTTAGACTATTTCGGGCTCTTGAGTTGTAAGCAGAAGTTACACAATCTAACATAGATTTTTCAAAAAATATAAATAAGCTGTAAATGGAGCCCCAAAAGCTGCATTGGACAGGGCCAACATTGGATGAAATATTATTGTCATTAGTCTCCAAAGAATACTAGAGAGAGAGAGAGAGAGAGGGGCATATAGAAAGTGTTAGCAGGTATTTTAATATTATAATGTGTCATAGGTTGTTTCTCTTTTCTTTTCTACCTAGTTTGCTTCCCATTTTAGTCTCCAAGACTTCCTAAATAAGTCTTCCTAGTCTTCTCCAAGTCTTCCCATTCCTATCCATTCCAAGACTTCCAAGGTAAGCCATCCAAGGTCTTAGTCAAGTCCACCATTTCTTATCCATCAAGAACCTTGCCTAAGAAGTTTTCATTTCTATATATATTGAACTTATGTCATATCTTTGAAGATACGAGAAAAGAAGTTTTGGTTGTGTTGTTATGTCTTGAGTGAGATTATCAGGCAAATAAAAAGGGTGTATGTGATAAAACTTTGGGTTCAAGCAATTGTGCAGTATTGGTTAACCATACGACTTAGTCGGGCTGTTGTATCCTGGGGGGGACAAGTTAAGGTTTTTTCTGCTGCACCGGTGTGAGGCTTTGCCTAACCGTAGAGGGATTGAATCTCCTTAAAGAGAGCGAATTTCTCGCGCCTCAGCCCTTACAATAGTTATTGTAATTTTTATTATTCTTATTTTTTGGTGTTTTATTTGTAATTATCACTAACAATTTTAAGGAGATTCAAATAGCAAAAGTTCATGGAGCCAGTACTGGAGAAGCCCAACGAGAATACCGGCGATCTCAACAAGCCCTTCCGATTCAAGGGAGCTCATTTCAAGAGATGGAAAGGCAAGGTGCTTTTCTACCTCAGTCTTCTCAAGGTGGCTTATATCCTGACCGAGAAAAATCCGAACAAAGTTCCCACTGAAGATATGACCGACGAGGAGTATGCTGCTCATCTTGAAAAACTCGAAAAATACAACACATATGAGTATAAATGTCGATACTATCTTTTGAATTGTCTTTCAGATCAATTTTATGATTATTATGATACTACTTACACCACTGCCAAGAAAATTTGGAAAGCCTTACAGAATAAATATGACACTGAAGAGGCAGGCGCTAAAAAATATGTTGCAAGCCGTTTTTTCCGCTATCGGATGATAGATGGAAAATCAGTGGTGGAGCAAGTTCAAGATTTTCAGATGTTAGTAGCTGAAGTTAGATCTGAAGGCATCAAAATTGGAGACAATCTTGTTGTAGCAGGTATTGTTGACAAACTACCATCGTCTTGGAGGGAGTTCCAGAAGTCAATGCGCCACAAGCCAAAAGAGACATCCTTGGAGACTCTAATCACACGGATTCGGGTGGAGAAGGAAGCACGAGGACAAAATGCGCTTATGACACAAAAGCATTCCACTACAAAGGTAAATTTAACTTCTGGAAATACTTTACCTAAGGTCGATCTTATAAAAATAGTCACTTGAAGCCAGTTAAGAAAAGTTGGAAAAATACTGGAAAGCCACAAAATAAAAATTACCCAAGGCAAAAGAAATGGAACCAAGAACCCCCTTCACAAGATCTGACAAATGTGACATGTTTTGTGTGTGGCAAAAGTGGGCATATTGCTCGAACTTGCAAATTTCGGAAACAACAGTCTCGACAACAGGCTAATGTTACTGAGGAACCATTTGTGGCTATGATCACAGATATTTTTATGGTTCAATCTGTAGAAGGGTGGTGGGCAGACACTGGTGCCAATAGGCATGTCTGCTATGATAAAGATTGGTTCAAAGATTTCACTCCTTTTAATGAGGAGAGGACTGTTATGCTTGGTGACTCCAGTTTAACCAAGGTGCTCGGGTGTGGGGATGTAGAGCTGAATTTTACCTCTGGACGTGTGCTTGTTTTAAAAGATGTGTTGTACACACCGTCCATGAGGAAAAATTTGATGTCGAGTTATTTGCTTAACAAAGCTGGTTTCAAGCAGATTATTGAATCTGACCAATATGTAATCACTAAAAAAGGCATATTTGTGGGAAAAGGGTATGCCTGTGATGGAATGTTTAAATTAAATGTTGAGAATAAGAAAGCACATGTTTCTGTTTACATGCTGTCTTCTATGAATTTTTGGCATGCTTGTCTATGTCATATTAATAACCGATATGTGGGAGTCATGAGTAGTTTACGATTAATTCCCAGACTAACAAATAAGTTTAAGAAATGTGAAGTTTGCAGTCAAGCAAAAATAACTAAAAGGCCTCATAAAAGTGTGGTAAGAAATACTGAATTGTTAGAATTAATTTACACTGATTTATGTGAATTTGAAGGAATTTTAACACGTGGTGGAAATAGTTATTTTATCACTTTTATTGATGATTTTTCAAAATACACTTATGTATACTTGTTGAAAAATAAAAGTGATGCTTTTGAAAAATTCAAAGAATTCCTTCTTGAAGTTGAAAATCAATTCAGTAAAAAGATTAAAAGATATAGAAACGATAGAGGCCGGGAGTATGAATCTTTTGGATTCAACTCGTTTGCTCAGTCTTTGGAAATAATCCATGAAACTACTCCACCATATTCACCTGCATCCAATGGTGTAGCAGAAAGGAAAAATAGAACTTTAATGGATTTAACAAATGCTATGCTAATTGAAGCAGGTGCTCCTTCAAATTTGTGGGAAGAAGCAATCTTAACTGTATGTTATGTCATGAATAGAGTGCCACATAAAAAAAAAAAAAGTTACACCTTTTGAGTTGTGGAAAGGGCATAAGCCAAATTTAAGATATTTGAGGGTTTGGGGTTGTCTAGCTTTTGTTAGACTTGTGGACCCTAAAAGACCTAAATTAGGTGTGAAAGCTGCCACTTGTGCTTTTCTTGGATATGCAACAAATAGTACAGCCTATAGATTTTTTGATACTGAAAATAAAATAATTTTTGAATCAGGTGATGCAATTTTTCATGAAGAAAAATTTCCTTTTAAATCTAAAAATGGTGGGGGTCAAAATTATCAAGAAAATATTTTATCTGAAACTGGTTCCTCTACTCATCTTTTACAAAACCAAGATTCTATAGGTTTTGAACCTAGAATGAGTAAAAGAGTCAGATTAGAAAAAGATTTTGGTCCTGATTATCATGTTTTAATGTGGAGGAAACTCCATTAACTTTACAAGAAGCTTTGGCATCTCCTGACTCTGTTTTTGAAATGAGGCTGTAAATGACGATATGGAATCATTATTATCCGATAAAACTTGGATATTAGTAGATTTACCACCAGGTTGTAAAACTATTGGCTGTAAATGGGTTTTGAGAAAAAAAAACTTAAACCAGATGGAACTATTGATAAATATAAAGCAAGGCTTGTTGCAAAAGGTTTTAAACAACAAATAGATCTTGACTTTTTTGATACATTTTCTCCGGTTACTAGAGTTACATCCATTAGATTATTAATTGCAGCGTGGCTGCAATTCATTATCTAAAAATTCATCAAATGGATGTTAAAACAGCCTTTTTAAATGGAGACCTGGGTGAAGAAATCTATATGGATCAACCTGAGGGTTTTGTGGAACCCGGTTAGGAAAGCAAAGTGTGCAAGCTAGTTAAATCCCTATATGGCTTAAAACAAGCCCCTAAATAGTGGTATGAGAAATTTGATTCCTGCATGATTGAGAATGGCTATAAAACGAATGAATGTGATAAATGCATCTACTATAAATCTGAAGAAAATTCACATGTCATTATTAGCCTCTATGTGAAAGATTTACTTATATTTGGCTCTAATTTGCATATCATCGTGGAAACTAAAAATATGCTTAGTAGCCATTTTGATATGAAAGATCTTGGTGAAGCTAATTATATTTTGGGAATGAAAATTACCAAAACCTGTGATGGTATATTTCTTGATCAGTCGCATTATGTTGAGAAAATTTTGAGAAAATATAATTTTTATAACTGCAAGTATGTTCTTACTCCTTTTGATCCTCTTGTGCATTTATTTCCTATTGAAAATGATGAGGATGTAATTAATCAAAAGGAATATGCTAGTATGATTGGTAGCTTGCGTTATGCGACTGACTGTACTAGACCTGATATTGTCTATGCAGTTGGAGTACTTAGCAGGTTTACTAGCAAGCCTGACAGTGATCACTGGTTAGCCATTGAGCGTATTATGAAATATTTATCTGGTACCATAAAATATGGCTTGTTTTATAATAAGTATCCTGCAGTACTTGAAGGTTACAGTGATGCCGATTGGAATACCTTGTCAGGTGATTCATTATCAACCACTAGTTACTTATTTACATTAGGAGGTGGTGCTATAAGCTGAAAATTGAAAAAACAAACCATTATTGCTAATTCAACAATGGAAGCTGAGCTTATTGCTTTAGCTACAGTTAGTGAAGAAGCAAATTGGTTGAGAGATTTGTTAAATGAAATCTCTTGTTGGGAAAAACCGATTCCACCTATATTAATTCATTGTGATAGCACCGCAGCAATTTGTCGAGTTAATAACCATTATTATAACGGTAAATCCAGACATATCAAAAGAAAACACAGTACTGTGAGATCTTATATGAATAATGGCATCATAAATGTAGATTATATTAAATTTGGTGATAATCTTGCAGATCCATTAACTAAGGCCTTAGCAAGAGATAGAGTCTGGAATACATCGAGGGGGATGGGGTTGAAGCCCATTGAATATAGCAGGAGCCATGTATGAGGATATTCAACCCAGGGACCAGAGATCCTGTAACTGAGTTCAATGAGAAAAACGATCATATGATGGACGTGAGAAATGCACTAAATTACTTTTTACCCATCCCTATGATGTAAGTGCATTTATCTTATAACGTTGTAGAGGTTGAGTTATTAAAAGAACTCTTAATGAATTTCTGTAGCTCTTATTGAGTGGGGTGTCATAGTTATAGGAGCACCCTTGACAGAATTCACTTATGTGAGTGTGGTAGTGGGGCCGCTACCTATGAGATTTTGGCTAATTCTCAAACACACTCATGAATCTTGGGATTGCACAAGGCCGTAATGTACTAGCTTTTAAAGCTTTTTGTGAACACCTGGAATATTATGTGTGTGCAATAATTATTTATTTCCCTTAAGCAGTCATAGCTCAATGCTGAGCATACTATTGGCTCTGGAGTAGATATTATTGTTTCACTAATGGAGATTCAATGCAGAGCACACCTACCATGATGCATAATATCCTTATTTGCCTAATAATCTCAGTTTTAGTTACCTATAATATTAAAATAGGTGGGGTAATATTAGCATGTATTTTAATATTATAATGTGTCATAGGTTGTTTCTCTTTTCTTTTCTACCTAGTTTGCTTCCCATTTTAGTCTCCAAGACTTCCTAAATAAGTCTTCCTAGTCTTCTCCAAGTCTTCCCCATTCCTATCCATTCCAAGACTTCCAAGGTAAGCCATCCAAGGTCTTGGTCAAGTCCACCATTTCTTATCCATCAAGAACCTTGTCTAAGAAGTTTTCATTTCTATATATATTGAACTTATGTCATATCTTTGAAGATACGAGAGAAGAAGTTTTGGTTGTGTTGTTATGTCTTGAGTGAGATTATCAGGCAAATAAAAAGGGTGTATGTGATAAAGCTTTGGGTTCAACCAATTGTGCAGTATTGGTTAACCATACGACTTAGTCGGGCTGTTGTATCCTGGGGGGGACAAGTCAAGGTTTTTTTTCTGCTGCACCAGTGTTGACCCTAGGCATTGGCCAACAAGGCCATGGCCTAGGACCCTTCAAAATAGACCTAAAAAAGGGGCCCCTTCTATTATGGTATAGTGTAATATATTAGGTATGTTTTAAGTTTTAAAAAAAAAAAATTAAAGAAGGCCTAAATTAATTTAAAATAAATTGACCCATTAAAAAATTAAAAGGTCCATTCAAAAAAATTAACATTGTTATCCATCGAAAATAGACCCAAAAAAGGGTCTTCCTATTATAGTTTATTGTAATATATTAGGTATATTTTAAATCCAAAAAAAAATTAAGTAAGACCCAAACTACTTAAAATAAATTGACCCATTAAAAAATTGAAAGGCTCATTTAAAATAATTAGTATTGTTATTCATTGAAAATGATTTTGCAAAAAAATAGATTATGCAAGTATGATTAATTTATTTGCTTCTAAAAATGCAAGAAGAGCGATGATCAAGCGACACTTATTAATTGTTATAATGTAATACTAAGTCTTTTTTGTGATTTTGACACAATTTTTTTGTCTTTTATCTTCATTTTTTTTTTCCATTTTTTTTCATTCAATGAAAAAAAAAATGTGAAGGGCCCCAAAAATTCATTAGTTGATTATTGGCTTTGTGTCCCGAAAATCTCAGGACCGGGCCTGTGCTGCACCGGAGTGAGGCTTTGCCTAACCGCAGAGGGCTTGAATCTCCTTAAAGAGAGCGAATTTCCCGCGTCTCAGCCCTTACAATAGTTATTGTAATTTTTATTATTCTTATTTTCTGGTGTTTTATTTGTAATTATCACCAACAGAAAGAAGATCAACTCCATCTGGTTCAAGACCAGGCACTTCATCCAAGGGTGAGCAGTGGATATACCGATCCGCCAAAACCGACCGAACCGAACCGACCCGCCGCATTTTGGACGGATGCGTGATGACGAGCGGACGGTTGTGGATTGATTTTCTCCAATCCGCCAATTTGGCGAACGGATGGCGGATTTGAGGTTCCTTTGGCCGCAACCAAACCGCCAAACCGCAAGCACCTTTAGTAATTTATAAGACTTTGTGTTTTCAATTTGTTTAAATATTTTGTTTGTGTTTTCAATTGAAAAAAAAGTTTTCAACTTGAATATATTTTTTGAATTGAAAAAAATAAACGTATTATTTATCTATATTTTTTGGTTTTTAAATCTAACTCTAAAAGTAATAAATAGAAAATATGATATATGCTGGCTGGTTTTTGTTTTCAAAAACATATATAAATATAACAATATAGAGACATACAATCTTTACTATTGCTCTGTTCATGGTTTTGGTGGTTTGAATTGTTTTTATATTTTAAGAACCATAGATTGTAATACTTTATGTGGATGAGACATGCTGTGATTGTGATATTCTAAATTTTCAAACTTTCTTTCTTTAGATGAGGCATGCAGTAATTGTAATACTTTTTTAAGTCATTGACTGTAGTAAATTTTTTTTTTTTGAGGAAGTGCACAAGTTGAACTATGTTGAAAATTTATAAAATTTCAAACCGCCAAACCGATTCGTATCCATCCGCCAAACCGCCAATCCGCTCAATCCGCATCCGTCGGATTGGCGGACGAATGCGGATTAATTTTCTTTAATCCGTCAATCTGGCGGACGAATGGCGGATTGGAGGTTCCGTGGCCGCAACCGATCCGTGCCCACCCTTCATCAGCCAGGTTTTGCATCGCAAAGGAGAAAACATATTTCATATTCAAAATTAAAGACCGGGACAAATAAAAACTGAACTATGAATGCCCTGTACTACCTTGGGTTCATTCACGGCAAAATTTTCTAGATATGGACATAACGAAGTCACTCCAGGCCAGGTTTTCTTCAGTTGGCTTGCCCATAATGCTTCATATTCAAAAGACTATGTAATTAGGATTATTACACCACTACAAGTTAAAAATTAAAATGCCAAGAATAATCATCAGTGTGTCTTGTGAAAACCAGATAGCACCTGAAAATTCTCCGCAGTTGTTCAACTTGTGACGTAGTAGCAAACAGAGGCTGTTGAGTCACCATCTCAGCAAATAGACAACCCACAGACCACACATCAACTGGTGAGGAGTAATTCAGCTCACCAAACATGAGTTCGGGTGCCCTGTACCATGGAGTTTCCACTTGAAGCTGAAAGTGAACTACTGTCAATATGAGAACATGAAAAAAAAATCACTCATGGCCAGGCTAGCATAAAATTCAGGACAATTTGAATAAATTTTAACATTTGTGCACGTTTTCAAAATGTGCGTAGATATGTCTTAAAAGGAAATTTCAAGAGATGAATAACCCAAATTCAGATGGGTGCATGGTTTTAAAAAAGCGGTTGAGGTCGCCGTAACGGTTACGGTGACACGATAGCGGTTACGGGGTATAAAGGTCGTAACATAACAGTTGCGGTAACCGGAACCGTGATTTTTTTTTTTTCCGCACAATTTGAAGAAAACTTACCGAAATGCATTTTTTTTTTCAGAATCACATTTATTGGGGTTTAAAATAAATTTTGATTAATTTTAAGTATGATCAAATATATTTCATATTTTCAAATCACTGTGGTGCAGTTTGGTAACACTTACGTTTTCAGTTTTCTGTTTATATTTATAAAAATTTAAAAAACTCAAATAAAAACTTGTTTGGTAAATTTTTGATTTACCGTTTGGTAACACTTACATTTTTCAGTTTTCCTGTTTATATTTACAAAAAAATTTTAAAATTCAAATAAAAACTTGTTTGGTAAATTTTTAATTTATAAATCAATGGTCTCAGTTTATAAATTTGGCCAAAAAATGTAAACTCAAAAAAATATGTTTCCGTTTTGAGTGTTTTTTTTTTTTTAAAACCACCCAACACTAGCCACCACCCGCCATCATTTTCTACCACCGTCTTCCGCCGCCACCACCCACCCCCCCACCACCACCTGCTATCACCACTCACCACCCACCAACCACCACCATCCACCTGCCACCCACTCGCCACCACCACCCACCCCCTCGCCGCCGCCACCGCCGCCACCCATCACCCACCTGCCATCCACCCGCCACAACCCACCACCCGCCACTACCAGCCACCCACCACCACTACCAGCCCACCCTGCCACCCACCCACCCGCCACCCACCACCACCACCCACTCGTTACCACCCACCACCTGCCACCGTCACCCACCCACCTGCCTACCACCACCACCACTCGCCACCACCCACCACCACTCGCCATCCGCCACCCACCACCTGCCACCATCACCCACCCACCATTACCACCCACTACCACCTGCCACCACCACCACCACCACCCACTCGCTACCACCCACCACCCGCCATTGTCACCCACCCACCCATCCACCACCACCACCGCCGCCCACCCGCCACCACCCGCTACCCGCCACCACCGTCACCACATTCCATCACCGTCTTCCGCCGCCACTTGCCACCACTTGCCATTTCTCACTCTTTTTTATATTTTTAAATTTTTTTAAACATTTTGTCAATTACCAAATGCGTTTGCAGTTTATGTTTTTTTAAAAATAAATAAAAAATAAACAAAAAATCAATTTATAAAATTTTTGTAAATATAAACTGAAAACGTAAACATTACCAAAGAGATAAGTAGCCTCAGTTTATAAATTTGGCCAAAAAAATGTAAACTCAAAAAATGTGTTTTTGTTTTGAGTTGAGTTTTTTTTTTTTTTTTACCACCCAACACTAGCTACCCACCCGCTACCATTTTCCACCATTGTCTTCCACCACCACCCCCCACCCCCCACCACCACCTGCCACCACCACTCACCACCCACCTGCCACCACCACCCACCCCTCGCCGCCGCAGCCACCACCACCCACCACCCACCTGCCACCACCACTAGCCACCAGCCACATGCCACCCACCCGCTACCGCCACCCACTCGCTACCACCACCAGCCACCTGCCACCACCACCCACCACTACCACCACCACCACCCACTCGCTACCACCCGCCACCGCCACCGCCCACCGTCACCCACCCACCACCGTCACCACCACCACCACCACCCGCCACCCTATATCCACCATCCACCTGCCATCACCACCCGCCATCCACCTGCCACCACCACCCGCCATCACCCACTCGCTACCACCCGCCATCACCCACTCGCTACCACCCACCCACCCCACCATCACCACCACCACCACCCGCCACCCACTTGCCACCACCACCACCACTACCACCCACTCACTACCACCCACCACCCGCCACCATCACCCACCCACCCACCACCCACCACCAATATTAATATTTCATTTTCATCCCTTTATATAGTGTTGCAATTTGATACATGCGACTCAATCAACTAATTCCCAAACAATCCATGACAATTAAATTTAAAACATTGTAAGATAACCGAATGCTAACTATAAAAATATAGAGCTAATGCATTATCGAAAACAACAAACTGAAAACCTTCATAAACAATCTTTAAGTTTCTAGGATATAAAAATTTATAGTTAACATACATGCCATCATGTTTCCCCAATGGTTCACCATACTGGACTCCAACCCAGAAACCAGGTCCAAGAGCTTCTGCTCGGCCAACAAACTTGACAACACCTCTTTTCTCTTCCTGGTTCAACTTGACATCTATCTCCTACCTAAAAAGTAATAACAAAATAATGGTGTACATAACTCTTTCAGAAGATAATACACGAGACATAATAAAGGGTAATGAAATAAAATTAAAAAAAAAAATTAAGTAAAGAAAGTATTCGTACATTTTGCAAAATATGAAGGAAAGTAGCTCTGAGCATTAAATACACCTACTAATAAAAACTCAAAATTTCTCTTATAAAATTTAAGACATATAAAGGGCATGAAAGAAAATTATTTGACCATGCACATGATCTAGTAAATGTCAAATGGAACTGACAAGGATATTAAATGGACTAACCATGAGAACAATAGCATATTCACAGCAGAGTGCTAAATGCCTTGAAAGAAACAAACTGAAACAAATAAAGGGATTTGTTTCCACAATGCCTGAACCTGCATCATTTTGTCCCTTTAGGGGCAAACTTATGTTTTTATCCTATAAAACTATCCTCACAAATAATAAATAATAATTTTGTACGACGTTTTCCACTTTTCTCATTCATTCATATATTTATTTACCTATTTTTCCTTTTTTTTTTCCCCCTCTTTATGAAACCACAACGTAATTTCAACAATTTTCACATTTATTTATTTATTTATCTATTTTCCTTTTTCCATCTCATGACACCACAACATAATTTGAACAGTTTTAGCAATCTGTCAATAGAAAAAGCAAGGACAAAGAAAATGAACCATTTGGCTCATCTAACCATGATGTTTGCACAGAGGTCCTCCATGGAATTGTCCAAACTCTATATAAAGGATAAAGATTAGAAAGCAATCCATTTCCACACAAAGATAAGCACCACTCAAATATAGACAGATAATTAATGGATCAAAATATCAAGAAGGCTATGACAGAAGAAATAAACAAAACACACACACACACACACACGAGTGGGAATCAAAAAGATGAGTAGAAAAAAAAACAAAACACCAGTTTGTTAAGGTGAGCAAGGGAGTTTGGGAAAAAAATAAAATACACCAGACAATGGTAACAAGGAAAATCTGAATGTCACAAATCATCTTGAGACGTGTTAAACTGCTAATATAACATCAGAAGCTTACTTTGGTCTCATGAGCAGAAGGATTTTGATGGGCGTAATTTTCCTTGAATTTTCTAAAAGTGCCTGAAAAACAACGTTTTTAATGAATTTCCTCTGCTAGTCCAACAGCTAAGCACAATATTGTAACCAAAAATAAAATCCTGCCGTTACTTACTGTGAGAGGGAGAGAGAATATAATCCTGCTGCATTAACCTTAATCCAGTGTTCGGAATGGAAAGAGGCTAGAATGGAATGGTCACTCCATTGCAATACATGTTCTCATGTTTGTTTGGTAAAAGGGAAAGAAATTTACATTGGAAGTGGAATCACCATTCACCAATTTAGGAGAATGGCCATTCCATTGGGAGGCCAAGGAATAGCCATTCCATTTTGGCCTAAAATCATTCCAACGAACCAAACACTACCTACATGTGTTCATGGAAAATGAAATATTCTCAAAGCAATACTGTGACACAAGAAGTTAAAACATACAAGATGTACATAACAATTAGAAAGAGCTAGTAGGGATTTTCCCAACTTACAAGTTAACATTAGGCTCATTAATAATAGTATCAAAGAATGATTTACTTGAAAAAATGCTTGTGGCTAGGGGTGTCCGCGGTTCGGTTTGGGATGGTTTGCGGTTCGGTTTGGACCCGCCCGCATCTATGCGGTTTGGGAAAAAGTCAACCTGCAACCGCCCGCAATGCGGTTTGCGGTTTGTGCGGATAAGATTCGCGGATGTGCGGGCGGTTTGCAAATTGAACTTTTTTTTTCAAAAATTTATTTTTAAAACCCTTTTTTTCCTCCCATTTTGTCAATCTTTATTTTGGACATTTTTTCTCATATTTTCTAAAATGCTCCAACATTAATAATTAATAAATTAAAACTTATAAAAAATTATAAAATAAAAAAACACAACAAATTCAATTTAGAACAAATATATTAAAATTCAATTAGTGAAGTCAGAATACCAGTTGAATTCAATCTGTTTACATTGAATTTGTTCTAAATATATTGAATCTGTCTGAACAAATTCTATCTTAGCAAGTGAAGTCAGAATACCAGTTTGGAACAAATTAGGGCTTTAAATATGACACATAGGAAGGGTGATCACAGAAAGGTACTGCAAAAAAAGAAAAGAAAAAAAAGTAGGCACATATTCAAGAATATAAGTATTTTCCATGAGGAGGATACAAAGAAGATATAAGCACTCAGAAAGAAGAGACTAATTAATTTGTTCTCTGTAAAAGCTTACAGGAATATTTGCGTCCAGATTTCCACCACCAATCAAGGTCCCATTCTGAAAATTGAAGGGATAGACTTGCTTCCCAAATTTGTGATATCGGTCACTCTTCCAGGCAATGTTCTTCCTGTTGACCTTCAACTCCTCTGTCCCACGAGAAAAGCTATACGTATCATTGAACAAACTCCATGCAATTAAACCACAAGGAACAATTGGGAGACAGTGACTAACATGATAACATTTTACCATTGAACAAAGCTTGGGTTTCTACATAAACCAAGAAGGAACCAAAAAGGAAATGTGATAAGACAGTGACTAACATGATAACATTTTACCATTGATTATTGCAACAAATAGATACCATGACAGTTACCAGAAATGAATGCAAAGAAGCACCAATTATCATCAAGAGCATTAACTATAGAAGGATGCCAATAATACTAGATAAATGGAACGAAAGATAATGGACACATATATATAATATAATCATACCAAAAAAAAAAAAAAAAATAGAAATACATTTGATGAAAGAAGCAAGGTAATTTAAGTAAATGAATGAACTTGTCACTACATTAGGTAAAAGAAGAAATACTCTCACCGTCGGTGGTTCTGGTAGTAGTTATCGAGCTGGTAGTAGATGTAAATTGGGGCCTTCATGTATTTGGGAACCTGAAAATCAAGTTGTAAATGTCAATACACAAATCTAAAGAACAAATTCAATGTCAGAATACCAGTTTAGAACAAATTCAACTTATATATATAAAACAAAAAAAAAATCAACGATCGGTGAGGATGAAGGCCTGCAGAGTTTAGAATAAATTCATGCATTGCCAAGAGGATGAAGGCCTACAGAGTTTTGGATACACAAACAAAAACATAAGACCAAAGCAAAAAACGTATACTGCGACAACAAAAAGAGGTCAATGAATCGATTGTGGAAATCTACAGTTATTTGGAAAATTATAGAATGCTCATGTTCATTTCCTGCCTCAATTTATTTGTTATTGGTTGATCAATTTTACAGAAATACTATCCTCCACTCAGATTCTATAATCAATTTTACAGACAGACTATAATAATGAACATGAAGCACAGCACAAGCACTCAGATGTTGAGCCAGATAACTAGCAAACTATAATAATCAACAACATTTGCCCTTGTAATAATGGAAGAGAAATAATCTAAGGACAGGCGTAGCACTGATCTAATTTGTATAATTAACATTGAAGCACAACACAACACATTTGATTTACTTTTAAATAAAATGAAAAAAACATCATAAAATTCCATAGAAGTTAAAAAATCAGACAGATTCAAACAAACACATTCAAACAGACAGATTCAAAAAAATCAGATCCCATCAGATCTGTTTTGGTCCACAAAAAATCAGATCCCACAACAAAAATCAGATCTGTTTTGGTCCACAAAAAAATAAGATCTGTTCGTCCACAAAAAATCAGAGATGAGAGATCACTTTGTGAAGTAGATCGGCTGTGCGATGATAAAAAAAAATCAAAGATCACCTACGAAGTAGATCGGCTGTGCGATGAAAAAAAATCAGATCTGTTGTTCATCCACAAAAAATCAACGATCGGGAGAGAGAGAGACAGAGATTGAGAGAGAGAGTTCACCTGTGAAGCAGATCGGATGTGCGATGGTAGATCGGAGATGAAAAAAATCAGAGATGAAAAAAATCAGTGAAGTTGTTCATCCACAAAAAATAAACGATCGGGAGAGAGAGAGACAGAGATTGAGAGAGAGAGTTCACCTGTGAATGAAGTAGATCGGCTGTGAGAAAGAGAGTGATCGATCGATGTGTGCAGAAATGAGAAGAGAGTGAGAAAAAGAGAGACAGTGAGTGAGATGAGACTGAGAGAGAGTGAGGGAGGGAGGAGCCGATTAGATTATTAGGGTTTTTTTTCTCTTTTAGTATAGGTGAGTGAGTGAGATGGTGAGTGAGAGAAGAGATGGACGGTTTAGATTAGATTTGAAAAAAAAAAATTAATTGTGGCATGACCCTGCCAAACTTGCTTATCACATGAATTCAGAGATGGGGAAATTCCATCAAGCAAAGATAACAGAGATACCCATTCCAAATTTTCCCGATCATTGAGACTCCTAGAAAATTCTAGATTTCAAGAAATCCGAGCAACACTAGAAGAAACCGAAGAAGCAACGGACACAAAATGTAACCGATCAACCATATAAAGATGTGGAAATGACATATTAAAGGAAGAATGCGCCGCACAAGTGTCCTCCGATTTTTTTCAATCTTTTGGCTGCTAAAACCAACTAAAATGAGGCTTTAAACCTACTTTCACTGCTGCTGTTTATTAGATTTGGGCACACTACTAGTAGGACCGTGTCTCTTGCACTCATCCTACATGATTGATTTGTTACTCTGCTGGATTGGTTTGACTTGTTAGAAATCAGCATGGATTTGTTGTCTTAAGATAACCAAAACAGAACTAAAGAGGGCCAATACCGTTTTGTCTTTGTTTTTTCTCTGATCCAGTCCATTTCGGCTGTTTCATGAAATTTGGTTGGGTTTTGAGCATACCGGTGTTCCGTCCAGTATTTGCACTCGGCCTTCTCTTTTGTCAAACGTCACATTTTAAAGAACATATATGGAGTACATGGCCCAGTTTGTTTGTTGGAGATGGAGGGTGGGATAGTATATAATATACTGTGGGCCCAATATATCTATTGTTTGGAAATTTTTTTGAAGGAGGAGATAATATACCTCTTCATTGTATATCCCCTATTTTGACTGGATATACAATAACACTACCCCCCCGTTATTGTATATCAGGGGGGAGGGGATAAGGAAATATTTTACTCTTTTACCCCTTGCTATATATAATAACCCACACAGGAAACCCTACATCATTCTCACCATCTGCCGTTGCAAGAAGAAGCGATGGAGAAACGGTGCTGACCAGTTGCCGATCTACCCCCGATTGCCGATTTCTGTCACCGGCATCAAACATAAGGTTCTCCTCTGTCATTTACTTTACCTAAACACACAGATTTTCTATTTTCTTTATTCCGCAAAAATCGCCGGCATCAATCTTTATTCCCCATTGTTGATTTGTGTATATATGCAAAATCTGTGTCTTCTCTCTTGTACGTGTGATGGGTTTCCATAGCTTTGAGCCAATGGGGCTCAGCCTTGGCCAAACCTTCATTATGCATACACATACATATATATATACACACATATATACATATGTACGGCCCTCCTGTATCCATTGAGCAGTGCACTATACCTGTATCCAATAAACATTGGGATTCAAAATTTGACAAGTTTAGAGATACAATAACGAAGCTGTAATGCCAAATCTCTCACATGTAAGTTTTTTATTTAATTATTATTAAACCCAAATTTTATTCCTATCTTTGTAATTAGTTTTTATCTGGGTAATTTTTTTCTTTTTTTTTTAATGTTATTTTTATTTTTGGGTCAACAAATAGTTCTTTTATTTATTGACATTCCCAGTATTATTTATCAAATTCTCTGTTTTTAATGTGCCTAATTTTGTTGTAATTGTTGGGGTTGTATAAGTATTCTATGTTATGGACATATGTATGGTATACGATGGATGATGACAATTAGTATTATGCTTAACATATTGCCTTGTTTGTTGTAAGATATATTAGAATTTGATTACTGGATGAATTTGATTCTGCCCATGTTGTAAGATATGTTAGAATTTGATTCTGCCCAGGTTGTATATTACCTTGTTTATTGTAAGATATAGAATTTGATTCTATCCAGTTGTATATTGCCTTATTTATTGTTGCCTATTGCCTTAGGAATGACAAGAAAACAATCAAGATTTTCTTTGATGTGGCTTAAGTTAGCTTATTTTTTTTGCTTATTTTTGTGTTTATGAGTTGAGTTGTAAATTTTGAGTCAATTTATAAAGAAGAAAATAAGCAGAAGAAAAAAAAAAAAATTAAGCTAACTTTTTAGGCCAATGGAATTATTAGTGCATTATTGGATAATTGCTTTGATAAAAATTAACCTCTTGAAAATTTAAGAAAAAGAATGATGGTTATGTTTAAGAATAAAAATTTTAATTATAACAATTTTTTGGTTATTAATTTTAATTATAACAATTTTTTACTTTGGCAAATCTTGAAATTTTGGTTATTAATTCCAAAATGTTGGGCGTTGGTGGCCCAGATGGGCAGTATTATGTATGGTATGAGGGCAAAATTGGAAATTGCTTGCTCATATACCCCATCCCTTTTGTTAACAAACATGGATAATTTATATCCAATGCTTAAATCCTGTACACAACAAACAGGGCCCTGGGATATGTTATCCAATGCTCAAATCCTCTTCATTGTATATACCCTTCCAAATCTCAAAGATATCATATCCTGCTGTTTATATCCAAGCAAACAAACTGGGCCTATGTATATAAAGAAAATGGATTTACATATGCAAAACACAGATCTAACATCTGGAGCATATATACATATATATATATAGAGAGAGAGAGAGAACATATGTATAGAAAGGAAAGATCTAACCCATGGAGAGAGAATGTGTACTCTAGAGAGAGAGTGAGTCACTAGGAGATAATCCATATTTGAATCTTTTTGGTCTTCGGTGTTAGAAATGATTGGCAAAAGATTAGAGGGTGGAAGAAAGATTTGTTGTCTAGGGGGGTAGGTACACTCTCATGAAGTCTGTTAAGTAGTATTTTCAAGATCCCGATTAGGATTGCAAGGAAGATTGAAAATTCAATGAGGGATTTTCTTTGGGAAGAAAAAAAAAGATCATTTAGTGAATTGGAGCATTATTTCTCTTCCTAAGGAGAAAGCAGACTAGCTATATAGGAAATGTTGTGGCTAGGAACACGACCTACTTGGTAAGTTCTTGTAGCCAACTTGAGATTTGGCCATTGGGGTAGATAAAATATTATGTAAATATCCCAGGGCCGAACTTCAAATAGATCTGGTGGGTGGACCAGTGGCTCACGAATGGAACAAATTAGACCCCCACATTGGAAGGGTATATACAATGAAGAGGATAGCATATCAAACAATATACATTGGAAGTGGGAAAATAGGCACTCAGATATAGACAAATAATTAATGGACCAAAACAGATCTGATTTTTGTTGTGGGATCTGATTTTTTGTGGACCAAAACAGATCTGATGGGATTTGATTTTTTGAATCTGTCTGTTTGAATGTGTTTGTTTGAATCTGTCTGATTTTTTAACTTCTATGGAATTTTATGATGTTTTTTCATTTTACTTAAAAGTAAATCAAATGTGTTGTGCTGTGCTTCAATGTTAATTATACAAATTAGATCAGTGCTACGCCTGTCCTTAGATTATTTCTCTTCCATTATTACAAGGGCAAATGTTGTTGATTATTATAGTTTGCTAGTTATCTGGCTCAACATTTGAGTGCTTGTGCTGTGCTTCATGTTCATTATTATAGTCTGTCTGTAAAATTGATTATAGAATATGAGTGGAGGATAGTATTTCTGTAAAATTGATCAACCAATAACAAATAAATTGAGGCAGGAAATGAACATGAGCATTCTATAATTTTCCAAATAACTGTAGATTTCCACAATCGATTCATTGACCTCTTTTTGTTGTCGCAGTATACGTTTTTGCTTTGGTCTTATGTTTTTGTTTATGTATCCAAAACTCTGTAGGCCTTCATCCTCTTGGCAATGCATGAATTTATTCTAAACTCTGCAGGCCTTCATCCTCACCGATCGTTGATTTTCTTTTGTTTTATATATATAAGTTGAATTTGTTCTAAACTGGTATTCTGACATTGAATTTGTTCTTTAGATTTGTGTATTGACATTTACAACTTGATTTTCAGGTTCCCAAATACATGAAGGCCCCAATTTACATCTACTACCAGCTCGATAACTACTACCAGAACCACCGACGATGAGAGTATTTCTTCTCTTACCTAAAAAAGTGACAAGTTCATTCATTTACTTAAATTACCTTGCTTCTTTCATCAAATGTATTTCTATTTATTTTATTTTTTTGGTATGATTATATTATATATGTGTCCATTATCTTTCGTTCCATTTATCTAGTATTATTGGCATCCTTCTATAGTTAATGCTCTTGATGATAATTGGTGCTTCTTTGCATTCATTTCTGGTAACTGTCATGGTATCTATTTGTTGCAATAATCAATGGTAAAATGTTATCATGTTAGTCACTGTCTTATCACATTTCCTTTTTGGTTCCTTCTTGGTTTATGTAGAAACCCAAGCTTTGTTTACGAATAAAAATTTTAATTATAACAATTTTTTGGTTATTAATTTTAATTATAACAATTTTTTTACTTTGGCAAATCTTGAAATTTTGATTATTAATTCCAAAATGTTGGGCGTTGGTGGCCCAGATGGGCAGTATTATGTATGGTATGAGGGCAAAATTGGAAATTGCTTGCTCATATGCCCCATCCCTTTTGTAAACAAACATGGATAATTTATATCCAATGCTTAAATCCTGTACACAACAAACAGGGCCCTGGGATATGTTATCCAATGCTCAAATCCTCTTCATTGTATATACCCTTCCAAATCTCAAAGATATCATATCCTGCTGTTTATATCCAAGCAAACAAACCGGGCCTATGTATATAAAGAAAATGGATTTACATATGCAAAACACAGATCTAATATCTGGAGCATATATACATATATATATATAGAGAGAGAGAGAGAACATATGTATAGAAAGGAAAGATCTAACCCATGGAGAGAGAATGTGTACTCTAGAGAGAGAGTGAGTCACTAGGAGATAATCCATATTTGAATCTTTTTGGTCTCCGGTGTTAGAAAAGATTGGCAAAAGATTAGAGGGGTGGAAGAAAGATTTGTTGTCTAGAGGGGTAGGTACACTCTCATGCAGCCTATGTTAAGTAGTATTTTCAAGATCCCGATTAGGATTGCAAGGAAGATTGAAAATTCAATGAGGGATTTTCTTTGGGAAGAAAAAAAAAAGATCATTTAGTGAATTGGAGCATTATTTCTCTTTTCTGATTTTCGCGTCGGAGGATTCGCTGGGGGACTCCTCGTTCCCCGTTGAACTCTTGCGCAGGTCCTCTGGTGGGTTTGGTCATTCGAACACAGGTTTAAGGAACATGGATCAGTCCGACCCGTTCTATCTGGAATAAACTGCAACATCAGTTGGCGCCGTCTGTGGGAATCGCTTTGCTTCACGCGCCAGTTGTGCTCATTGTCGTTGGAGACCCTGTCCCAATAACCCTTTCCTGCCACCTACCAAGGTGTATGGTCACGACTAGATCCATGGCTTCTCACAACCCACCAAGTAGGAGTTAGAGCCATATTTCGGTCTAGGCAAACTAGTTCCTTAAAAAACTTAAATTCGAAGAAATAGAACCAGAGACAGACCAAACGACGATTAACGAAATTATTTCAAACATATATATAACTTACAGACTCCACTACAAAACCAAGATCAAGCACTGAGAGAAAAAATGATGGACAACCATTTTCCAAAGCAATGAAAAACATATATATCCATTTCCCAATCAACCACGACAACCATTGGACAATTGTGGTCTTTGACAATGCTGATGGGATATGGAGACACTATGACTCTTTGAGACCAGCAAAAGATTGCCACAACAAGTACTTTGAAATTGCAAAGGAAATTGTACGTTAAATAAAATTTCCTACAGAGGAGAACCTTATGTTTGATGCCGGTGACAGAAATCGGCAATCGGGGGTAGATCGGCAACTGGTCAGCACCGTTTCTCCATCGCTTCTTCTTGCAACGGCAGATGGTGAGAATGATGTAGGGTTTCCTATGTGAGTTATTATATATAGCAAGGGGTAAAAGAGTAAAATATTTCCTTATCCCCTCCCCCCTGATATACAATAACGGGGGGGTAGTGTTATTGTATATCCAGTCAAAATAGGGGATATACAATGAAGAGGTATATTATCTCCTCCTCCAAAAAAATTTCCAAACAATAGATATATTGGGCCCACAGTATATTATATGCTATCCAACCCTCCATCTCCAACAAACAAACTGGGCCATGTACTCCATATATGTTCTTTAAAATGTGACGTTTGACAAAAGAGAAGGCTGAGTGCAAATACTGGACGGAACACCGGTATGCTCAAAACCCAACCAAATTTCATGAAACAGCCGAAATGGACTGGATCAGAGAAAAAACAAAGACAAAACAGTATTGGCCCTCTTTAGTTCTGTTTTGGTTATCTTAAGACAACAAATCCATGTTGATTTCTAACAAGTCAAACCAATCCAGCAGAGTAACAAATCAATCATGTAGGATGAGTGCAAGAGACACGGTCCTACTAGTAGTGTGCCCAAATCTAATAAACAGCAGCAGTGAAAGCAGGTTTAAAGCCTCATTTTAGTTGGTTTTAGCAGCCAAAAGATTGAAAAAATCGGAGGACACTTGTGCGGCGCATTCTTCCTTTAATATGTCATTTCCACATCTTTATATGGTTGATCGGTTACATTTTGTGTCCGTTGCTTCTTCGGTTTCTTCTAGTGTTGCTCGGATTTCTTGAAATCTAGAATTTTCTAGGAGTCAATGATCGGGAAAATTTGGAATGGGTATCTCTGTTATCTTTGCTTGATGGAATTTCCCCATCTCCGAATTCATGTGATAAGCAAGTTTGGCAGGGTCATGCCACAACATAATTTCAACAATTTTCACATTTATTTATTTATTTATTTATCTATTTTCCTTTTTCCATCTCATGACACCACAACATAATTTCAACAGTTTCAGCAATCTGTCAACAGAAAAAGCAAGGACAAAGAAAATGAACCATTTAGCTCATCTAACCTTGATGTTTGCACAGAGGTCCTCCATGGAATTGTCCAAACTCTATATAAAGGATAAAGATTAGAAAGCAATCCATTTCCACACAAAGATAAGCACCACTCAAATATAGACAGATAATTAATGGATCAAAATATCAAGAAGGCTATGACAGAAGAAATAAACAAAACACACACACACACGAGTGGGAATCACAAAGATGAGTAGACCAAAACAAAACACCAGTTTGTTAAGGTGAGCAAGGGAGTTTGGGAAAAAAATAAAATACACCAGACAATGGTAACAAGGAAAATCTGAATGTCACAAATCATCTTGAGACGTGTTAAACTGCTAATATAACAACAGAAGCTTACTTTGGTCTCATGAGCAGAAGGATTTTGATGGGCGTAATTTTCCTTGAATTTTCTAAAAGTGCCTGAAAAACAACGTTTTTAATGAATTTCCTCTGCTAGTCCAACAGCTAAGCACAATATTGTAACCAAAAATAAAATCTTGCCGTTACTGTGAGAGAGAGAGAGAATATAATCCTGCTGCATTAACCTTAATCCAGTGTTCGGAATGGAAAGAGGCTAGAATGGAATGGTCACTCCATTGCAATACATGTTCTCATGTTTGTTTGGTAAAAGGGAAAGAAATTTACATTGGAAGTGGAATCACCATTCACCAATTTAGGAGAATGGCCATTCCATTGGGAGGCCAAGGAATAGCCATTCCATTTTGGCCTAAAATCATTCCAACGAACCAAACACTACCTAAATGTGTTCATGGAAAATGAAATATTCTCAAAGCAATACTGTGACATAAGAAGTTAAAACATACAAGATGTACATAACAATTAGAAAGAGCTAGTAGGGATTTTCCCAACTTATCAAAATTTAGACAATGTGATCATCCCCAAAATCAATACTTAAAAACAAAAGACAATGGCTTGCCTCCAAAGAGAAATTTAGGGTTTGGGGTCTGATGATCATCCACTGAGACTTCCGCAGTAACAGCCGTTGACCAGTCAGCGAAAGCCAGAAATGACTTCTCTGAAGAAGACAAGTAACCGACCAACCCAACGCTCGAACCCAGAGCAATTCCCGAAACCCATCTGAGGAAAGATCTGAAAGTGCTTGGGTTTTCATGGGAATTGGTCTCCGACCTTGAGACAACGAAAGAAGGCGGTGGTGGTGGTGAGGTAGAAAAGGGGCGGAACTGGAGAAGATGGATCAGTTGCAGACGATTGATCGACGGAGGGGATCGTTTCACGCACAGAGACATGGTGTGGATATAGAGAGTGTAGATAGGGAGTGTAGAGGACACGAAAGATTTGGGTGTAACCGACTTGAGCGACAGAGAGAGAGGAGGAAGTTTTGAGTACGCCTCGCGTGGGACATGCTAATTTAGTAATTCTTTAATTATTTAGTTAAAATATGAATTATTAGTATGTTTGGAATGATTTTTTTATTTTTTTATAAAAAGATGTGTAAAAAATAAAGAGAAAAGAGAATCTTTAACTTTTTGGTATGAATTGTTGACTTTTTAACTAATTTAATAACTTTTTAACTTTTAACTAAAAAAAGGGTTCCAAACGAGGCATTAGTAACAGTTTGATATAGGAATTACAATTAAGACAGTTACTTTGATATAGGAATTACAATTAAGTTGAAGAAGATTTTTATACAAATAACTACAAATTTTGTATCTATTAGGGTTAATGTGAATCTTATTTCAATTTCTAAATTTTTATTATTAATTTGTTAATATGTATAACATTATTTTAAGTGAAAACTAGTAAAAATAAGGGATCTTTTTTTTAAGGTCTCTGGTATTAAGATTTTATAGCATAAAGGACATCTAATATTTTCATGATGTCTATAGTCCCTTAATCTTATATAGAGAAATTTCATCCAGAGAGTTTCTCCGGACTTGCTAGAGAAATTCTATCCAGAGAAATTGTGGACCAAAGAAATTTTATCCAACCCAGATAAATTTCTCTGACCTTCCCTTCTTTCCAGAGAAATTTTCCTTCTCTGGCCTTCAGAGAAATTTCACACTCTAGAGAAATTTTGAAAATTTCTCCGGCCTTCCTGGCCTTCTCTTCTCTCCAGAGAAATTTCCCTTCTCCAAACCTAGAGAAATTTTCCCAAACCAGAGAAATTCCCCCTCTCCAAACCTAGAGAAATTTCCCCTTACAATCTTTTCTGGTTGAACAATCAATAACAATCTAACAAATAAGGAAAAGATTACGAAACCTATACCTTGGCCAAGAGTGAACTTAAACAGTGTTCCCCTATCACAACTCGAAAGTACCATCAAGTAAAGTCCCAGTGTAATTTTCTCTAGTATGTTTAATTTTATTTGTCATGTGTAATTTTCTCCGGCATGTATAATTTTCTCTGGTATGTTACTTCTTTGTTTTCTCTGGCTAGTTGTGTGATTTTCTCTGCCATGTGTAATTTTCTCTGCCAGGTTGCTTCTTTGATTTTCTCTGTCATGTTGCTTCTTTAATTTTCTCTGTCATGTTACTTCTCTGATTTTCTCTGTCATGTTGCTTCTTTAATTTCTCTTCTAGGTTGCTTCCTTGATTTTTTCTACCATGTTGCTTCTTTAATTTTCTTTGCCAGGTTGCTTCTCTGATTTTTTCTACCATGTTACTTCTTTAAATTTCTTTGCCATGTTGCTTTTTTAATTTTCTCTACCAAGTTGCTTATTTGATTTTCTCTGCCATATTGCTTCTTTGATTCTCTCTACTATGTTGCTTTTTTAATTTTCTCTGCCAAGTTGCTTCTTTGATTTTCTCTGCCATGTTGGTTCTTTAATTTTCTCTACCAAGTTGTTGGGAGGGAGAGGGATTATACATTTCGGGGTTTATTTTGTTTTTTTATTTTTATTTTGTGTATCTACTTCATAATTTTTATTTTTATTTTTTTTTACTTTTAGATCATATCCAACAGTGAATTAAAAATTTTATCAAATTTAAATAAAAATTTGATTTGATATCTTTCATTTCAATATTAAAATTAAAATTTTTATCAATGTTTTTCCGATTATCTAAAAGAGCATCCAAGTGGATGTTCTAAAGATCGTTCGAACATGAATAAAAAAATTTATTAAAGTTGCTTTTGAGGTGGACATCCAAGAG
The DNA here is from genome assembly GCA_036172215.1 of Camellia granthamiana. Lineage (NCBI taxonomy): Eukaryota > Viridiplantae > Streptophyta > Magnoliopsida > Ericales > Theaceae > Camellia > Camellia granthamiana. The sequence continues at coordinate 174,945,223 of CM069903.1, read as the reverse complement.
GATGCTCAGCCTAACGATAACAATTTAAATTTAATAAAAGATGAAAAACTCCATTTATTTGATGAAAGTTTTAGGCTTCGTTTGGTGAAACTTTTAAAATATAATTTCGCACTCACTTTTGAGTGTGGTGTTTGTTTAGCGTTTTTAAAAATTAATTACATACTCACTTTTGAAAACTCTTTAAAAGGCGGAAAAATTTGGACTAACTAGTCATCCGGCCGGTTGACCGAAACAATGTTTGTTTTTTTTTTTTCCTTTTTCTTTTTGCACCTGTTATTTTTATATTATAAAAAAAATATTTGTGATTTTTTTAAAAAAAAATTATGAGTTTTGAATAGAATTTTGGATTGTGTGTTTGGTTATGAATTGTAAATTTTTGTATCAAATATCATATGTCACATCACTCAATTTAAACTCAATTTAAAACTCTTTCAAGACTCATAATCAAACAAATTTTCCATACTCAAATTATAATTCCAAAACTCACAAACACAAAATACAATTCTATTATTAAATTATAATTCTAAAACTCTACCAAACACTTCCTTAGTTTTCCTTATATTTGATATGAATCTGGTAAAAGAGTTGAAGTACCAAAATGAGACGTTTTTCATCAAATTCAAATTTAATAAAACATTGATATGATACTCTTAGAGCATCTCCAATGGTTCATCAGATTTTTCATCAAATCTGAGTATAAAAAAAAGACAATTTATTCTATTTGATATCGCCTGCCCTAACAGAGAAATTTGGCTTTTCATCAAACTGGCTAGTCGACCAATCAATGAAAAACCTGGTTCTGATCTTTCTTTCTTTCCCCCCCTTTTTTTTTACTGAGAAAAAAAAGAGGTGGTCGATCGGGGGGTCAACCTTCTAGTGTAAAATTTTCACAAAATTTTGCTTGAGTTGGTCATTAGGGTGGACGTTCGGCCGGACGTCTGGTGGGTCCACACTCAATGGCTACACACAGTAATTTGGTGAAAGGTGCAACACATCTTCAATTTTGGGAAACTTTTGCTCCGTTCTCAATTTGATATCAATTTGGTGAAACTATTGGAGAGAGAAAAAATGGCTTTTTTCATTAAATTCAAATCTGATCCTCAATCTGATGCAACGTTGGAGATGGTCTTAAAGCATCAATATCAACCTCTTCAAAATTTCAGTCAAATTATAACTTAAAAAGCTATTTTTCTATTTTAGCTAGTCACCCACTGCATCAAACTCTCTATTTTAACTTAATCCTATTAAAATATTTGTTATTCTTTTTTTTTATAAAAAAATTGATGAGCTATCAACCAAACAATTCTTATGTTTTACAAAAGGTAAAACTGGAGGAAATGTAAAAAAAAAATAAAAAAATTGTTGTTGATCGGTTGTCTGGCCGATCTTCCAGGTGGATGTTCGGTTACACCCAAATCGCGTGTGTTTAGCGATGAACAGTTGCTCGCCTCATCGGACGAGTTACTGTAGCAAATTTAACAAAACGTTAATTTACAAAAAAATTATTGAGGCTGATAGATGAAGGATTTGATGTTGATGCTCTCTACAATAGCTTCAAAGCTATTGTAAAGAGCCTGATGCGAATGTTCTTAGTGGGTATATAGTAAGTAGAAAAATTAATTAAAATAGTAGTATAAAAAAAATATTTGGTACAAATAAAATAATAATAAAAAAAAATTGTGATTTTTTCCTTAAGACCTTTTGTTATTTACATTTTTTTTTCCTATTAAAATAGTCAACGATATTTGAAAAAATTATAGTCATACTTAAAAGTCAGTCCATTTTAAATAAATAAATTATACTAGTAAGGGCATCTCTAACAATTTACCAAATATTTCATTAAATCTAAGTAAAAAATATGAATTCTTCTATCTGATATCAGCCACTCTGACGGTGATGTCATCAAAACACAGGTTGACCAAGGAGATGACCGACCGCACATCTGGCTGGTCGACCGACAACTGTAAACGCTTTATAAGATGACCATAGGCAATGTGATCGAAGGCAAAGCCTTGCTTTTGAAGCTTCTCTACCAAAGCATGTGCAGTGCTTGTAAAATCCTGTACTGCATAACTTTTTGAGGACATCATGACAAGTATGCAATTTTGTGTGAGGATATGCCACCAGCATTCTTTCAAAAAGCTCGAGTACTTCCTTGAGAAGTCCTTTATGGCATAACAACCCCAAAGAGCTTTACAATCCTTTAGCTTGGGTGACCATTTATCTAGACGTGCAACTTCCCAACAATTGAGGAGCCTCGTCAAGTTTCTTTTCCTGAGTAAACCAGTTATTAACGCAATATGTGTCTCCATCTTGATTTTTGTGTGTGAATCCCTTTTCACTGAGTGCTTGGACAACCAAATTGAAAGTTTCTTGATCAAGCTGATTAGTCAACTTTGGTGGTCATCCGAGGGTCGACTGGGAGGTCGACCGGTCAATGTGATTTTTTTACAAATTTTTGCCTTGAGGTGGTCATTTGAGGGGAGATCCGACTGGTCGTCCGGTAGGTTACCACTCAACGGCTATGCATAGTAAATTGCTGAAAGGTGCAAGACATCCTCAGTTTGGTGAAAATTTTGGGATGTTCTCAATTTGATATCGTTTTGATAAAACCGTTGGAGATTAAAAATGTGTCATTTTTCACCAAATTCAAATTTAGTGATGATTATGGTGAACCGTTGAAGATGGCCTAACACCTAAGCATGGGCTTGTTTGGCAAAATGTGTTTTTTTTTTTTTGGGTTAAAAATCACAAAAAGATGAAATAGATTAAAATAATTAATAAGATAAAATTTCATATCAAATCCATAATTATTTCACTTTTTTCTCATAAACATCACATTCAACTACAAAAAAATCCAATCATCTTCTCAAATACAAAATGTTTTAGCCTACTAAAATAGCTAATTTCCCAAATTCAATTCAAATTCAATTTTGGGTGCACTAGAAAAATTGTTCTTTTTTATCTTTTTATTTTTAAGTCACATCATTTTTCTATTTTTTTGCACACCTTTTCGTAAAAAGTTAAAAAATATATTTATTTAGATTATTTCAAACAACTCCTTATCCTCCAATTTTTTTTAATGAAAGGTGCTTAAGTGTCATGCAATAGGTGAATTTTAAAATTTAAAATTAATTTATTTATTTTAAATAATATGGTAGATATCACATTAATTAATAATTAAAAAAAACTGTAAATTTAATAATTTATATAGCGTGCCAATGACTGATGGAGACACTAAAGTTAAGATAAAAATAAAATTTTAGAAGATATATATAAAAAGAAAAAAGATAAATTACAAACATATTTTTAAAAATATACTTAAAATGCAGCCTGTCCTTTATAGTTTTAAAAATTGTAAATATTTTTTGTTAAAATTTTTATATTAACAAAATTAATAGAAAAAATAAAATTTTTAATTGCTCTTTTATATAACAATAAAATTATCTAAATTTTAATTAAAATATATTTTTAATATTATTAAAAAATATTTATTAATTTAATAATTTATTAATAAAAAATAATTATTTATTATGTAATTAAAAACTTAAAACTGCGTAATGGAAAAATTATATGACACAATTTTTATTTTAAATAAATTTAAGAGGAAAGTTGCCGACTCAACATTCAAGAGTGGGCATGTCGGTAGAGAAGACGGTACTTTTCCCATATTAAGCTTATTTTATATTTTAATTTTTAAATTAGGTCTAGTTTGGACGGAATTTTTAAACTAAGCTAAAGTGTTATTATAAATCGCGCTTTCATTGTTTGGAGCCAACAATATGATGAATAGTGAAAGCGTTATTGCAAACCACGCTTTTAATTAAGAAAGCGTGGTTGTAAATCACGCTTTTAACATAAAATTTTTTTCTGAAGAAAGCATGGTTCCAAACCACGCTTTCATTGTGCATATTGTTTAATTTTTTTTCCTGAAGAAAACGTGGTTCCAAACTACGTTTTTATTGTGCATATAATTTAATTTTTTTTCTGAAGAAAACGTGATTGTGAATCACGCTTTCATTGTTGACCAAGGAAACACGGTTTTAAAATATATTAAAATGTGAGCAAAGTAGATCTTCGTTGGGATGTAGCCCAAATGGTATTCCGCTTACTTTGCTTTAGCTTGGGACGGCGTGAGTTCAACACTCTACTTCCAAACTGTTGCTATTTTTCAAAACTTCAACTCTTTTCTCTTCTTTTCTTTTGTTTATGTTTTTATTTATTATGTAATTTTTTTAAAAATTCTCTATAAAATACAATTTTTTTCAAAATGTAACATAATTGCTTAAAAAGTATTCAGTGTGTTTAGTTTGAGTTTTTTAGATTTAGTTATTTGAAAATTGAGTCTTTTGATTTTCGTATTTTTTTGTTTTTAGTGAATATTTTTAAAATTTTAAATATTTTTTTACTTTTTTAGATGCACCTTAGTTAGATATATCTAAAAAATAAAAAAATTGTGAAAAAATATTTTTAAAAATTAATAAATACATAAAAATACACAAAAAATGTACTAAAAAAATGTATTTAAAAAAAAAATATTTTAAAGTATTTTTTTTTGTGTTTTTGGTATTTAGTAAATTTTTAAAAGGTTTTTCTCACAATTTTTTTACTTTTTAGGTATATTTATGTTAAGTGTGTCTAAAAAGTATATAAAAAAAAAAATTGCTAAAAAAAATTGCTTACGAATAATTGTGTCAAAAGATAATTACTGATTTTTTAAAATATTTTAAGCAAATTTTTTTTTAAGCAATTTTTTTTAAGCAATTTTTTTTAATCAATTTTTTTTTCTACTTTGTAGACACACCTAACATAAATATACCTAAAAAGTAAAAAAATTGTGAAAAAAACCTTTTAAAAATTCACTAAATACCAAAAATACAAAAAAAAAAACTTTAAAATATTTTTGTATTTTTTGTATTTTTTTAAAAAAAATACATTTTTTCAGTACATTTTTTGTAATTTTATGTATTTATTAATTTTTAAAAATATTTTTTCACAAATTTTTTATTTTTTAGATACAGCTAACTAAGGTGCATTTAAAAAAGTAAAAAAAATGTTTAAAATTTTAAAAATATTCACTAAAAACAAAAAAATACGAAAATCAAAAGACTCAGTTTTCAAATAACGAAATCCGAAAAACTCAAACTAAACACACTGAATACTTTTTAAACAATTATGTTGACATTTTGAAAAAAATTATATTTTATAGAGAATTTTTTTAGTTAACCAAATAAACGTTTTACTTTTTTTAGATAAAAGAATTGCATAATAAATATATAAAGTATAGAGTAAGTGGAAAAAAAAAAAAAAACAAAACAAAAGAGTTGAATTTTTGAAAAATAACAACAATTTTAAAATATTCACTAAAAACAAAAAAATACGAAAATCAAAAGACTCAGTTTTCAAATAACGAAATCCGAAAAACTCAAACTAAACACACTGAATACTTTTTAAACAATTATGTTGACATTTTGAAAAAAATTATATTTTATAGAGAATTTTTTTAGTTAACCAAATTAACGTTTTACTTTTTTTAGATAAAAAAATTACATAATAAATATATAAAGTATAGAGTAAGTGGAAAAAAAACAAAACAAAACAAAACAAAAGAGTTGAATTTTTGAAAAATAACAACAATTTTAAAAATATTCACTAAAAATAAAAAAATACGAAAATCAAAAGACTCAGTTTTCAAATAACAAAATCTGAAAAACTCAAACTAAACACACTGAATACTTTTTAAACAATTATGTTGACATTTTGAAAAAAATTATATTTTATAGAGAATTTTTTTAGTTAACCAAATAAACGTTTTACTTTTTTTAGATAAAAAAATTACATAATAAATATATAAAGTATAGAGTAAGTGGAAGAAAAAAAAAAAAACAAAACAAAAGAGTTGAATTTTTGAAAAATAACAACAATTTTAAAAATATTCACTAAAAACAAAAAAATACGAAAATCAAAAGACTTAGTTTTCAAATAACGAAATCCGAAAAACTCAAACTAAACACACCGAATACTTTTTAAACAATTATGTTGACATTTTGAAAAAAATTATATTTTATAGAGAATTTTTTTAGATAAAAAAATTACATAATAAATATATAAAGTATAGAGTAAGTGGAAGAAAAAAAAAAAAAAAAAACAAAAGAGTTGAATTTTTGAAAAATAACAACCAGTTTGGAGATGGGGGGTGTTGAACTCACGCCGTCCCAAGCTAAGCCAAGCAAGTGGACTACCATTTGGGCCACATCCCACTTGAGTTTTATTTTGCTCACATTTTAATATATTTTAAAACCGTGTTTTGCTTGGTCAACAGTGAAAGCGTGATTCACAATCACGTTTTCTTTAGAAAAAAAAATTAAATTATATGCACAGTGAAAGTGTGGTTTGAAACTACGTTTTCTTTAGGAAAAAAAATTAAACAATATGCACAGTGAAAGAGTGGTTTGGAACCACGCTTCCTTTAGAAAATTTTTTTATGTTAAAAGCGTGATTTGCAACCACGCTTTTTTAATTAAAAGCGTGGTTTGCAATAGCGCTTTCACTATTCATCATATTTTGGGCTCCAAACAGTGAAAGCGCGATTTGTAATAGCGCTTTAGCCTAGTTTGAAAATTCCGTTCAAACTAGGCCTAGTTTGAAAATTAAGATACAAAATAAGCTTAATATGGGAAAAGACCTGAGAAGACGAGCTTAATGGGAATAGCATAACATTTCAAATGCAACTTTATTTTATTTTATTTTATTTTTTTTAAAAAAAAAGGGGGAATAGCATAAGGGTTGTTTGGATAAAATGTTAGAAAAATGTAGTACGAATTTCCATGAAAAAAATAAATTAAAAATGTCAAGGCTTATTTTTGTGCATTTATTTGAAAATAAATAATAAACTAACTACACTGATTCATGTGACCAAAATGTCAGTCATTTATTAGGCCAAGTTTGGCATGTCAAAAAAAAAAATAAAAAGTCAAAAAGTTATTGCTATTCAACAAAAAAAATATTAAAAAATTAATTTTATACACAAAATTACAACACATCAATCTGACAGCCTCAGATCTGTGCTGCGTTGTGTAACAAAAATTGCACAGTTGGGGTGCAATTTTAACACACTGTTGTTTGGCTCGTGGGGCCCATCACGGGTCCCATTTTGATAATGTGAACCGTTCAATGTCAAAACAGGACCCGTGATGGCTCACACGAGCCAAACAACACCGTCCAGTGCAATACCCAAAAAGTAGACAATTACTTCTTAGCATCTATTCCACCTTTGCAGACATGACAGCCGTACAACTCATACTCTAATCTTCTCCTACACACTAATTTATACAATTTTTTAATATACATTTTTTCATAAAAAGTCAACAAATTAACCCAAACAATCATATTTTTTTCCGCAACTTTTTAGTAAAAAAAGTCAAAAAATACACTTATTTATAACACCCCAAACAACCCAAGACTTCTGTGTAAAAATAATATGCCAATAATTTGGTTGTAAAGTTTTATTTTTTGTTTTTATAAAAAAAAAATAAATTCTATACAGGGAAATGTTTTATACAAAATTCAATTCAATATGCAAATGCTTCATTTTGATCTTATAATTTTGAATAAATTACAAATACACTCTTAGAGTTTTGTTTAGAATACAAATTGCTCCTTATAATTATGGAAATTACATTTTATTCTTGAGATTTCTAATTTCATAACAAATGACTCATTTTATTAATTAATCATTAAATCAATTAACAATTTTTAATAATGTCATATATATATTTTAATTAATAATTTAGGTAATTTTATTGTTGTATAAAAGAATAGTTACGATTTTTTTTAATTAATTCTGTTAAATAAAAAATTCTGATAAGAGAGTATTTGTAATTTTTCTAATTATAGAGTCAATTTATATTTTAAGTAAACTTTATGAGGTGTATATGCAATGTATCCTATAATGTTTTTTTTACAAAAGAAGATATTTTTAAAAGAGTTTTTTGTGCATAGTTTTAATTTTAACACAAGAAGAGCAAATGAAAATTTCAATTAGACGAAAATATATTAAATTAAGATATTATTTATTGGTGAAAATTCCATATATATGGTGTATATGTCATTAAAGTTCAAGGATTGAATTACGGTTTGGCCCAATGGTCTAATAATTATACCTTAAAGTGAGATAAGAGGAAGGTCAAAAGTTTTAGAATAATGCTATATGTATCAATTGATATACTAATGTACCAATTGATGATGTAGCATATTTTAAGAGGTTTTTGAAATTTGTAATGTAATTAATGAGTAGGGTCAATAATAATGTCATAACTAGTGTTGGTTGTAGACACCCCATTTTTGACCGTCCTCAAGACTTGGACGTCACCGCTTGAACACTCGGTGATTATCCATGTTTGTGTTCGTTTGGAGTTCCCGGAGTTCTCGGCCCGCGCGCCTTGCCTCAGGACCTCCGAACTCGATCGTTTTGTGTTTGGTTTTGCACCAAACACTTGTGCTTTGCCTTGGAGGGGCAGGGAATGCCTTGTGAGGCATCCCCACACACCACCGGCTGGGGCTAGAGGCCACCGGCTGGTTTTTGTTGCCACTGGCACTATTTTGTGCCGGTCGGCACTATTTTGTGCCGGTCGGCACTCTTTTGGGCAAAATGACCATTTTGCCCAGCCGACCACTTTACAGCTGCTTTCTGAGATATTTTCAGACAGCTGTATGCCTCTTGTTTCCCCTCCATACACGTGTATGGAGGGATGAGCCCTTGAATGACTTAGTTTGTAAGTCTTTGTTGCCTATAAGAGAGAGGGCTCTCCTCTTGGCTCAAGGGTTAGCAAATTTAGAGAGTTAGAGAGAAAAAGAGAGAGAGAAGCTCTGGTTTTCTAGGGTTTGAGTTGCATACACCTTCTATCTCTATCTTTCTTTTGTGTGTCTAGGTGTTTTGTGCCTTACTATTGCACACAAACACCTAGTGTTTCACCTTCTCCTTGCAACTGAGGTTCTAGGAGCTGTTTTTTGAAGTTCTTGACTGATTTGGAGCTCAAGGGGCCAAGCACAACAACCTTTGTGAAGATAGTCATCAAGGGTAAGAAACTACCCCTTTATTCCCCATTTTTGCAATCCTTTTTTACCTAGTTTAGAACAGTTTTTGTGCTTAGTCTATAACACATAAAAGTTCTGTTTTTTAACCCTCTTTATTGTTCATTAAGAGTGTTTTGTGGTTTGAGCAAGTTTGACCCCCTTTAGGCCTTGAAAAGGGCACTTTTTGTGCTATTTTGTGAGAGATCAGAGACTTTGGTGTTAGGATCTCTTCACCACTAAAATCTTGAGGGATTTCAGTGGTGAAGAGCATGCCTTAGAGTCTTAAGAAGGAGAGGGCCACCCCCTCTCCTTGATGTCCTTGAAAAGGGCAAGTTTTGCTTCCTTATGGAGCTCCATGCTTGAGTGTGTGTTGAGCATGTTTGGCTTGTTTTCCATGCTTATATTGCCATGATATAACATGTTCCTAAGTTGGTTTAGGTCCCTTATGCATGCTTAGCATAGTTGCCTTGTAATGCCTATTTGATGCCTTAACATGTCTAGGTTGCATGCCTTTGTTTTGAACATGTTTTAGGCCTAGATCCATGAAGCTTGTGTGCTTATTTTGCCATGATTTAACTCTGTCCATAGCCATTTGGGTCGATCCTATCATGCATTATATAGCTCCTTTGCATTTGGCTTGTTGGCCTTGAGAGTATGAGTGTGTAGCATGCCATGCTTGCTTCATTTTTGATAGTTTGGAACCATCTAGCATGTTATTTCAGACTTTTTGGTGTGCTTGTATGCATGCTTTAGTTGCTTCTTTAATGCTTTAAAAGCATGTGTTGAATACTCCATGTTTTGGTCATGTTGCATGCCTTTGTACTTGAGCCTCTTAGATGCCATCTAGGTGCTCCTTAGGCTTTGTTTAGGTCTGCTTGTGACCTGTTTTGAGTCCCCTTAGCCTTGTGAGGCTTGGTGGACTTGGCCTTGGTTTAAGCCTTCATGGCTTGTTTCAAGACTTGGGCCATTTGTTGCATATTTGGTTTGTTTTGTCGCATGATTTGGCATCATGTTTTGTGTGATTTTCAGAGCTTCTTATGCATGCTAGTAATCCATGCTTAACTTATTTCAAGTGTGCTTGAATGTTGTTTGTTATGCCTAAGTGTTGGTGCCTTAACATGTGTATGTGTGCATGTGTGTTTGGCCCTCACATTTTAGCAATTTGGCCACTGATTTTAGGCCTATAGGAGCTGCCTAGATCATGTCTAAGTCCATCCCTCATTGATTCGCATGCTTGCTTGTATGCCTTGCACAAGTACATCGCGTAGTCCATGTTGCATGCCTAGTTGACATGTTTAGGGTTGCATTTGTATTGTGCATGTTTGGCCTCTTGAAGTGAAGTATGATGGAGGTTGAACACCCTTGTTTGCTTGTTTGCATTGCATGCATTTGAAAGTGAAGTTGCATTCTTGGTTCTTAGGACCATCACGCATGGAAATGCGCGATTGGTGGTCCGGGAATCGAGGCACATGCCCCCTTGAGCCAATAACATGATAAGAGGTGTGTGTAGTGCATAAATACCTTGAATCACATTGCCATGCATTTTGTTGTCCTCTGCTGCTGTGGTCTACAGGTTCTGCAGGAATTTTGTGCCGACCGGCACTGTTTAGTGCCGACCGGCAGCCAATTGGCAGCCGATAGCTTCATTCAGTGCCGGTGGCCATATCCTTCAGCCGGTGGTGCTCTGCCCCAGCCGGTGGTACTCCCCAATGCCCTGAGAGGCACTCCTGGGACTTTGGCAATTTTCTGAGAAGGATAGCAGGGAAAACAGAGGCACACTTGCATGACAGTGCGATTCCGAGCGAATCCCGGGCGCGCGCCACGTTGGAGTCCTCTCCCCGAGGCACTTACTGCTTTAATTAGATTAATTATTTGTCTAATTAATTTAGTGGGTTTGTAATATTTAAATTAGCTTGCGTAGTTAATTATCTGTATTATTCTTTCGGTCCCTCCGAGTGAGGGTAAATTTGTAATAAGTGTGTGTGAGTGGGTGTATGTCTTCTAACCCCCATTTCTTTCTCCCTTTTATTTACTTGCTTTGATGGTAGATTAGGGCATACTTATTTTAGCATACCTTATGCTATGCATGCGTGCATTTCATGCATTTGTTTACATGCACCGGGCTCGGTACATCATACAAACTGCATTGTATTTTCAATTCCAAATTGAATACGTGCTACTCGCGCATTTCACATGCAATGTTTAGGGTTAGCCGAGCCTACTCTAGATCACACCCATGCCTGTGTTGCATTAGCCACTTAACATGAACTAGGTCATGCATGCCTTGCTAACTGGTTTATTGTTTTGGCACGGAGTACGATGTAAGTATTTTACGCTTTAGCATACCACATGCGTGTGAATGTTGCCATGACAGTATGCTTAACATGCGGCTAGATGCTTATGTGTCATAAACTGTTTGAATGCCTGTGGGTGAAGGTTGGATTGCCTGAGTTGGAACAACTCATTGAAATCCGTATTTTAGCCTACTTGCGAGTAGCAAAATCTAACACGTTTTTCAAAACAAACGGATATGCAATGTTTATTTCCAAATTAGGCAATCTAGTCTATACTTGTTTGCTGTGCGCATAACATAGTAATTCTAGGCTAATAACTGGAATAAGAACGCATAAAGTTTTCAAAATCGGATATCATGGTTAGTAGAGGCCGGTCTTCGGACCGGGCGAAAGGGGGTGCTCATAGCTGACCTTCCCCGATCGTACCCAAGCTCCCGAGCCAAGACCACTTTGGTAATGACGGACATGTGGCCTTCGGCACCGAGTCAGGGTTTCCTAAATTTCCCATTTTAAAAATATTTAGGTGGCGACTCTGTATCTGGCAAAGCAGTCCATGTTTGGCACTACTTTTTCAAAAATCTGTTTTCTCAAACGATTTGCCGGATTTGGACTCTTTGGTTCAGATTTAGAACCACAAACAAAAATCGAGTCCGAACTGTAGCCGAGGTCCCCCGCGGACGTGCTACATTGGTACACTAGTTAGTATATTAATTGGTGTGTATAACACTACCAAAAGTTTAACCGGATGAAGTAGCGCCCAACCATTTCAATTATAATATAACTATTGTACCATACTAATGCTATCTTTGTAAATAAAAAAATAAAAATTTCAAGTATTAAAATTTGGATAGATTTTTAGGCAAAATGAATATATTCTTTGCCTTATAAATTTCAAAAATAAACTTAAGACCTGAGTACTCATTAAAATATTAGAGATATATAAATAAAAACCAAAAAAGAATGACAAACAAAATCTAGATATATGAAAAGTAACACACATAACTATTGATATATTTGATATAACAAATGAAATATCATAATAAACAAAATACGAATATAGAAATTACATTAATGAATATTAAAACCTTTTAGTTTATAAAATGGGTAAATTTTACTGACATCCTTGAGGTTCTATTTAGGCCTCGTTTGGGAACATACTTTTTTAATAACTTTTTGGCTTTTTAGCTAAAATATGATGTAAAAAAGACTAGTATGTTTGAGATGACTTTTTGACTTTTTACGAAAAGATGTGCAAAAAGTAGAGAGAAAATGAAAATTTTGACTTTTTGGGATAGGTTGTTGGTTTTTTTGTTTTTTTTAGTAATTTTTTGACTTTTTGACTAAAAAAGTCACTTGCCAAACGAGGCCTAATATAGATTTTTTTTTTTCACGTTTGAAAAATTACACTTATCTCTTGTCAGATTAAAAATTTGTCCCTTAGTCTTTGTAGAGACCCTAATTTTTGGTAATTACACTTGATACCCTAAGCCTTAGGATAATTACATTTTAATCCCAAATTTTATAAAATTTTACAAAATGGTCCAAGAAAGAATAATTTTTCTGTATTTTATTTTGTATTATAATTAGATCATAGAATGCCATTTTTATATTTGAAAATACCCTAACACTTGGTTTTATTTATTTTACCTTATCATTTCTTAATTAACTCACACATTTTATTTTTATTTCTATTTTTTGTTTTGTTGTTCTTTCCTTATTAATTATTTGAATAGAATACTATTGTTTATTTGGATATATACATAGTTTAAATATATATATATATGTATAATATGTTGGTGGAAAAGTGATTGGATAACAACAAATAAAATAAAATAAAATAAAAATAAATATCTAGATATTTAATTATCTTAGCCATTAAGCTATTTAATTTTCTTAGCCATTAAGCTACCTTCTATTATATAAATTGAGGGCTTGTCCAAATCCACTCCCAAGTTTTTCTAAAGCCCAAGGAGAGGGTGAGAGAGGGAGAGTTGGCTCTAGGGAAGGGAAGTAGAGAAGTAAGAAGAAGAAGAAGAAAAAAAAAAAAAAAAAAAAAGAAGGGAAAAAGAGAAGGAATTCTTGAAGGTAAGAACATACCCCTCCTTTGTCTTCTCCAATTCTTTCACCATCTCCTTCTATTGTATAATATGTCTCTTGTGTTGCAAATTAATGGTAAATAGGGTGTTTTTGGTGTGTGTGAAGGTGTAGGGATGAAATAGTGTCATTGTCTTGCAAACTTGTGAAATTAGGCACTGCCGCAACTTCTCCAATTTAAAAGAAATATCAAATCTATCTAATTCTCAAATCTGAATTTATTGTAGGATATTTTATGTGTTTAGAGCTTGTGAAAATTTTATTAGCTCCTAATTGTGTGTTTTTAGGGCTTGGATAATTTGTTGAAAAATCTGGTCCTAAATCTCTGAAAAACAGTCCACTTTTAGCAATTTTATAAAATTCTAGAAAACTCATCTTGTGTTGGTTCTTCTGTAAAAATTTAGAACTCTGATTCCTCTTTCCAACAGATTTTATTTGAGTGAAAACCATCGGGTAGATTGAGAGAAAAGTTAGTTTCCCCAAAGGGTGACAAATCTGGACAGATTTTCGAATATAGTTTGTAGATGAATTTGTGGAGGGGTTGTGCAACTTTTGAAAATTGGAACTGAAACTAGACAGATTGAATATTGTTTCTGTGCAATTTGAGCCCCTAATTTGACCTAGAAGTATTTTTACCAAAGCATTATTGTTAGCCCTGCAGAACCGAACAGTGCTGGAAATGGTGTTTTGTTGTGTTGTTTGTCTCTAAGTATTTTAAAGCATGCCTAATGTTATTTTCTTTCCTTACCATACCTATGTATGATTATCATGGGCTATATTTCATTTCTTATGTTTGTCTCATGCTCTTTTATATTACCGAATTACCGAATGTGACTAGCTTGCTTGGCAAAAGATCTAATAAATGGGTAATGGAAAGGGGTTGGTAGTGGGTGACGTTCACCCTTGTGCTTCAGAATGATTTATGTATTGAACATGTGAATGGAATTAAAACCAAATGAGTTAAGTCTTGCGCAAGCGATCTAAACGAGCCCCTAGGTTGACACGGATGTATTCAAACTCTATGTGGTGGTTTCAGGGTGTAAGCGAGCCCTTTGGTATGGTATGTGCAGGGTGTAAGTGAGCCCTAGGCACGATTTGGTATAGTATGTACAGGGTGTAAGCGAGCCCTAGGCACGATTTGGGTGCAAGCGAGTCCACTTGTTTGGCCGTCCCTTTTGGGGTCCATCAATGTCACTAATCGGTAAATAACCAGGAGATGGGCATAGGTGGTAAGGTCTGCAAAGCAGCAAAAGGGGGAGTCTGAGTAATCCGGTGTTCAGCCTTGTGGTTGGGTAGAAGGATCTCTTTGGGGGATCCTAGATGTCTAGGCAAACTCCTAATTCATAGAACCTTGTTGTAATTTTGCATGTTATGTTACCCAATTTGTCCTATGTATGGTTGATTGGTTGATAGAAGATATGGGAATGTGTGTGTTTTTACTGGGCATTCCAAGCTCATGACGTGTCATGCCAGGTGGTGAAGCAGTTATAATGGTGAAAGTTATTGCGAAGGCAAATATGATGAAGTGTTGGAAGCGGTGGTTCATTTGAAGACTTAGACTAGTTGTTTTTGTTTTCAATGTTTTGTAATCCTGCAATGGAAAATAAACGAATGATCCGTGATACTAACTCTGGTTATATATGTATATTAAGATGTTTTGGTTATCTATCCTATTTGTGTGGTATTATTGTACTTATTTGACGGCCTGGAAGTTGGGGCGTTACAGAATGGTATCAGAGCTTAGGTTCAACCCTTACCCACGTGTTCTGACTTCAAACGATTTGAAGATCACCTACGAAGGGAAGTGGTTTTAACGTTGAACAGGGCAACATGTTGAGCATTAGATACAATATAGGAGTAGGGGATACTATTATTTCTACGAGTCTTCTATCGATCGTCATACCCTCATCTCATATTTGTAACCTTGTTTGATGTCGTTCACTTTTAAGATTAAGTCATTACCATCTGGTCTTACTTTATATTTTTCAATTCTACCGTTCGCTAGATTGATAACCTTGAGCCTTGATTATGCAATCTTGTACGAGAATCTTTCTGAAAGTTGCAATTTCTTTGTTCAGTGACGAATCTTGGATATTCAATTTGAAATGCGGATGGCCGACGCAGTTTCAAGTTAAATATCTAACTGAGTCACTACCTCTATACCCTTGACCACATAAAAGTCTTAAACCATAATCCATCCGTATTTCTGATGATCCTTGTAGTAATTGATGCAATTACTATAACCACTTCATATTTTCCATCTCCACTTTGTATTCCTTTTATTAATCCAGTTTTAAAAGTCTTGTGGTTATTATTTTGCCTGTATATGTATATATATGGATGAGAAGTTGTGTTGTGTGCTTCCCTATATTTGTTACTTATTATTTGATCTTATTGCTTTAAACACCGTAGGATAATTAAACCATAACTTTGAGATTAGCTGATTACCCTAGAGAATTGCCTCCATAAATAGACTCCAACTTATACTTCACCCCATTCTATGCACAAAAAGAAAGAAAAAAAATAAAAATAAAAATAAATAATGAACCACACTCGAGCCAACGGCTACATCGAGACAAGCGATAACATATGAGCCCGCGAGCAGTAGCGCAACAAGAATGAAGTATCATGTAATTGAAACCCTAAGAATGGACCAATACCCGCGGCTAAAATCTTTAGTCACATTGGAAAAAAAAAAAAAAAAAATTCGAATGGGGGCTGGACCCTACTATCAGAGGAAGAGGACAAAGACCCGTTAGTAATTAGAGGCAACATTGTACTCTATAATTCTTGGGTTCACGCTCTATTTGATTATGGCGCACCATTTTTAAAAAAAAAAAAAAAAAAAAAACACCTTGTGATAAATCATTAGGTCTTGAATGTGAACATTTAAAAACTACTTCAAGTATCGCATCACCTTTGGGAGAAAGTGTCAGTGCGAATTAGAAGTGTCAGGTTTACACTTGATTTGCGACCTTGTGGTCATGGACATGTTCGATTTTGACATAATCTTAGGTATGGAGTGGCTATCTGCCTACTGAACGGTGATTGATTGCTACCAGAAAATGATGACGACTTACACACTTGACGGGAGGTGTTTCCAATTTAAGGGGGATAAAGATAGAGATGAGTCTCTGAGCACGACAAATCATAAAATGCGATGGCATAATCAACTTGCTGGGTGTTCTGGTTGAAGGAAGTCATTTTTGGGACACGTAGTGTCTGAGCATGGGATTGCAGTGGACCCGGCCAAGGTAGAAGTAGTATTAGATTGGAAACAGCCAACCTTAGTATTTGAAGTTCGTAGTTTAGGACTGGCCGGTTATTACCGACGGTTTATTCAAGACTTTTCCGAACTGGCCAAGCCGATGACTCGTCCAATGCAAAAAGGGGTAAAATATGATTGGAATAAAGCATCGCATGCGAACGATCCTTTCAAGAAC